>CAJNSZ010000537.1:24063-73862 GCA_905329745.1 Rotaria sp. Silwood2
CTGGATGTTTTTTTTTAAATTGTAGGAAAAAAAAAAGATTTTCCAAAATTATTCGTTTGTTGATATTTAACATTTGATATAATGAAGAAAAATTCCAGACATTACACCTAGACGGTCAAAGGTTATTTTCTTACATATTTAACCATGGATATGTTCTTTTTTAATTTTAGAAAAAAAAAAGATTTTTCAAAATTATTCGTTTGTCGATATTTAACGTTGGATATAATGAAGAAAAATTCCAGACATTAGATCTAGACGGTCAAAGGTTATTTTCTTTTATATTTAACCGTGGATGTTTTTTTTTTAATTTTAGAAAAAAAAAAGTTTATTCAGAACTTTTATTTTGACGATATTCAACAGTGCATATGATAGAGGAAAATTCCAGACATAACATCTAGACGGTCAAAGGTTATTTAATTAAATATTCAACCCTGGATTTGTTTTTTTTTTAGAAAAAGAATGATTCAAAAATGTTGTTTTCAACCAATTTAACACTGGATATCATGAAGTCAAATTCCAGACATCCACATCTACCATTCAACATATAGAAAACGAATTTCATAGTGTTCGAGCACTTGGTTTTATTTAAACATTTCAACGTTTCGTTTAATATGAACATCACAATTGATTTTCTTGGATGAAGGCTAAGTGAAAATATTTGCGGTTTGTGTAAATGCAAAGTAAAAAAAAACTTGTTTTCTGTCCATTCTAATAGTTTCTTTTCGTTGAGTCACTTTCTAGTTCTACTTTAGATTAGTGAATATATTTTTGTTTGAACATCACTTCCCTACTGGAACATATTTTCTTTTATTCTAGATAAAAATATTTTAAGAATGAAGTCAAATTCAAATATCAATTTAGAAACGTCGAAAACCCCTAGTCAAGATGCACAAGGTCGATGGTATGAATTATTATCACCAACACAAGTGCTGACAGGGCAAAATTTAGCAACAACAGCAACTGTAGCAGCAGCAACTACTACAACAACGCTTGCATTGAACAGCAAGAAGAAGAAATCACGTAATCGAAAATTACAACGTTATTCACGAAAACTACGTAAACAAGGTGTCGACAAAGCAACTATTGAAATGTATAAACGTTCAAATGGTTTGCGACAAAAACATCAAGCACAAGATATGGAAACCGAAGAAATCATTCCACTGAATGACACGGAAGTAAGAAACGATCGATTCAGGCATTCATGTGTCTCTAATACACTTTAAAAAAATTTAATACTATTTTTTTGTCTTTTAGGACCAGACTACCCAAGGCCCAGATAATCGTGAACAACAAGTGAAGAAACGAAAACGTGATGATTCAAAGAAACAAAATGAAGAACAGCAAGATTCCAATTGCATCAGCAAATCTTTAAGTCAATTGTCAATGAAAGAAAACACAAACAAAAAGAAAAAAAGATCATCATCATCGTCGAAGATACACGAACAGCAGCAACAGGAACCGGAAGAAAATGAAATAAATGCAATTCAATGTAATGATAATAAAGAACGAAAATCTTTACATTATTATTTAAATGCCAACAATAATAATTTGAAGAAAATGTTAAAAACAGCTATTGTTGGTCGTAAAGATATTTTACAATGGTGTAAATTAGAAGAAAATATCGATTATGTTCGCGAACATACTCGTTTGATAGATAGGGTATGTTATCTTAAATTAGAAGAAGATCTTTGGAAAAGTTATAAAAGTTATGGTGAAGCATTCCATTGCTGGACATCACCATTACCACAAGCTGTCATTAAAGATAATAAATTAGAGTTCGATTATAAGATATCGAAAAAGTCGATGGAAAAATATATCGAAAAAATTAAAGAAAAAATACTAAAAGCTGAAGAACAAGTACAAGAACATGCTTTGTTATTGAAAAACTATCCACCATCAACTTCGAATCAAGACGAACAACGTTTATGGGCCGCTATATTAGCTTTAGTACGTAAAGGTCAACAAAAATTATCTCAACATTATGAGCATAGAAAAAAACGTTTGAAAAATGTTGCCAAAGATTATTCTTTTATAAAAGCATGTTATGATTGTCAACCAACACAAGATGAAATTATATCTATGCAAATTATTTGGCAAGCAACAAATAATGAAGGCAAATCACAAGAAAATGTCGATATCTTAAAACAACATCTGTTCCTCAAACGAATACCAAAATCATTAAATTATCTTGATGAATCATTTTCAAAAGTAGAACATATGTTACGAAGGCCGATTTTCGATGATAATATAAGGACAACATTATCCACACGTCATAAGAAAATTATTGCACAAAATAAATGTGATTTATTAAAACTTTACATTAGTATGGCTGAAGCAAGTGTTCGTGGTTTTCATGAATATGCTGAAAAAGAAAAAAAGAACTTAATTAGTCGTATGCAAAAAAATCCACATCGACACATGGTCATTGAACAACTTAATTCAGCTATTGAACAACGTCAAGATCATATACGACAATGTATGGAATACTTAACCCAACATCGTCTTCGTTTTTTCTATCATCGCTCCGACGATCGTCGCCAAAAATGGTATCGTCGGAGCTATCATCTTAATTTACATTTCGATATTCTTCCATCATCTCCTATTATTGAAGTATATACAAAATTAACTGTGGAGCAATTGGCATTACTTGCTCGTGGACCAAAATATGTACCACCATGTCAAAGTCGATTTTACAAGAAAGAAAAAAGAATGAAACTCATAGATCAAGAACATAAAAATATAATGAACACAATTACAGAATTTTTTCGAAAATATAATTATTGTATTTCAGACAAACGTGTCAAAGAATTTTCTTTTAATCTTAAAAATCTTATTCAACATCTTTACACGAAAAAATTATCAAGAAAATTATCTGTGCGTGCTAAACGTGAACATAAATTAATTATGACTATTCGGCGATACTTACGAAACTATCGACAAGTAATTTTACGACGAACAGATAAAAGTAAAGTATTTCATCTTGGTAATGCTAAAGAATATCAAAGAAAAGTTATTGAATATATGCAAGAAACACAGGCATATGAAGAAATTACTTCCAATGTTTCACCATTAGCAGCTAACTTACAACAAGTTATTTCATTACTTGATCATCTTCATCGTGCTGAAAAACCACTCATTACGAAAAAGCAATATGACAAAATGCGTCCAAAAGTAAGTGATACTGAATTAGGTCATCTATATTTTTTACCAAAACCTCATAAAGTAAGTTTTTTTTATGAAACAATATCTTTATGATTCAAATCGTTTTCTTTTTTTTTAGATCGGTACACCATTACGACCCATTGTTGCTGCAATTCATGCACCAACTATATTAGTATCAAAATTTCTAGATGATTTACTTCGTCCTATATTTAATCGTGTGGCCCATCATACAATCTATATCGATAGTATAGATCTTGTAAAACGATTAGAAAACTATGAAAAACAAGGTCATCGATTATCCACTACTAAATTTATTACAGCCGATGTGAAAAATCTATACACAATGATACCAAAAGGTGGTGCACTAGATGCATTATATCGATTTATTATTAAATATGGTAAAGATCGGCAAATTGGTAACTTAACTGTTAATACAATTATACGATTAGCATGCGTTGTATTAGATACCAATTGTTTTGTGTACGGTGATAAATATTATAAGCAAGTTCGAGGTGGTGCTATGGGATCACCCTTTACAATGACATTAGCTAACATCTATATGTATGAATGGGAACAAACTTTAATTCAATACCAACAACAACGCAATGAACTCTATGGGCGGTAATTGTTCATTTAAAGGGAAACATACTTTATTTATATTTATCATTTTTTTTTCTATTTAGATATATCGATGATATATTTATGACTTCAAACGAATCTTTGGACAATATTAAAACTTTACTTGATCGAGAAAATGCAAAAGATCCAAATATTATAATTAGTTATAACATTAATGAATCAGTAGAATTTCTTGATGTTCTAGTTGAAAACATTCAAGGTCAATTAAAAACATCTGTTTTTCGAAAACCAGCTGCTGAACCATATATTCTACCTTATATGTCTGATCATCCACGCTATATTCATTGCAATACAATTCATACTGCATTACTTCGTGGCATTCGTGTATGCTCAGACATAGAAACATTTGATCAAGAACGATTAAATATTGAAATAGCATTATTATTAAATGGATATCCACCAAAGTTTATTAAACAAAATTTTAAAAAATTTTTTACAACTTATAATGCGTCGTCCATCTTACAAGATCTAAATAGTGAAACCTATAAAACACTTCATCATCGATTACTCAACGAATCCACTGCTGATGTAAAACAACAACAACAACAAGAGCAACAACATGAGGAAGATAATAATCATCAAAACTTAGAACGTAAACTTCCTAAACCAAAAAAAATTATTATACACTACCAATACGAAAGCGGACCATTAAAATTATTTAACATTCAATTTCGTAAACTTTGGAAGAAACACTTCTTTTATGAAATGTCACCATTAACCAAAGTTCGACTAATCATTGGAACACGAACAAACAAAACATTGGAACATTTACTGGTAGATAAGAAACCAAATCGACGTCTCTTAAAATACGTCGACAACAGCACAACATCAGCAGCAATGGAAACATAAACATATCCTTGTATTGTTCATTCTGTTTTTTTTTCTTTTTCTTTTCAATGTACATTATTAAAGAAGTTCAGGAAAATATATTCCTAACTTGCCCACTTTATTGTGAAATAGACTGTTAGTTTACTAAAATTCATCGAAATGATTGTATTCTTTCAGTATTTTAGATTATTTCAATCAACAGATTACTTCTTCCGACGATGCACCTACACTTATCAAAAAAAAAACATTACACAATATTCAACCCAAACCGTATTTATTACAAGCATCAACAAACACCAAAGATAGCTGTTCGAGCAACGTGTTCAGACATATAAACTTCAATGTGAAAAGATCCAAGGGACCATGAATGAACATATGAAACAAGCACCAGTTAATATTAATTTACAAAATATGACAACCATCATCGACAATTTAATCCAAAATGTAAATATGAATTACAACTTGAACTTAACCGAAGAAACACAATGCTTCGATTAGATGCTGAAGAATGTAAACTCATTGAACAATTTTATGAAATGAAGCCAAGACCAACCGAAGTAAGTTTACTCATCTTGTACTTATATTTGCAAAATGTCTCCAAGTTTAGATCAAGTCTGCTAAAGTTATCTTCAAAGCGATCAATGAACAAAAAAATATAATTCATGAAATTGCTACCTTTAAGAAATGGCTTCAAGTTCACACACAAGCACCATCCTAAACACTTCAAGATGTTCAGTTACCAAAAATATACCATATATTCATATCACTCTCGTTTCAATATCAAACATCACCAGCAGAACATATTACCGAAGAAACAATTATGAAAGCTGAAGAACTCGTAGAGTCCTACAGTAAAATAATAAACAACGAAAAACATAAGCCACAATGTACAAGACCTCAACATAAAAATATTCAACAACTCGATCAAATCATCAATATCAACAACCAACGTGATCAAAATTCGAAACAACGTCGTAATTTTGGGCTATTAGGAAAATTCTCTACTTTTTTTTGTTAAATAACTAGTGAAAGATGTTACCCTATATGACACATAGATTATTTTTGATATTAGAGGCATCGATTTTGTGAACCAGACAGAATCGAATTGTCTTTTCATGTTTTTTTTTCGTTCTAGATTTATTATCTATATTTACCATATTCAACTAAACAATATATATACTGCTTCATTTATCTTCAATGGCTAACCAAATCATTGACACAACTGAAACAACAAGCATCTCATCTGATGACGAATTTGAAAAAGGAATTCTTTATTCGTCACCTGAATATAAAGACGAAGACTATTGTATGATCGAAAATGATTGGTCTTCATCTGATGATGATAGTGATAATGATACAGATGACAAAGAAATAACTTATCATCATAAAGAAACGTCAGATGAGAAGAAGATTCATTGGAATGATGGCCCTTATCTCACTCATGATGTATATAAACAATATATGACCCGATTCGAACGTCGACAAGCATGTTACTTCCAAGAGCAACTCCAAGAAGTTCGACAACAATTAAGAAATGATAATCTTATTTTACGACCCATTTATAAAGATATAGGATATCATATGGAACCTGTTAACACTTTTCATCACAAAGTCAATCAATTCATAAAACAAACAAAGAGCTATTCATTCGTTTTTACACTCAGTCGTTCATATCCAACTGCTAGCCAAAATCATTTAGCTAAAATGGTTGAACGAATTGAAACAAAATTGAACAATTTATTAAGTTCTAAATCTATTAATGAAACACAATATATGGCTATGAAGATTGATCGATCTACAGTACGAATGAATTATTTATACTTCGTATCAAACACACATAAAGTATGTATGAATCTTTTTCATTAATACATATCCTATACTTTCTCTTGTCATATGACTATATGTAGGAAGGAATTCCTGTTCAACCAATCCTAGTATGTAATGATGGACCGACGAACGGTATTAGTCGTTATCTTGGTCGTCTTCTTGGATTACTTTTGAATAATGCAACTCATTGTAAAAAATTTCACAAAGCTTATAATGTTATCCATGCAATGAACTTCTATGAAAAAAGTGGGCAACTTCGACCAACCACTTTATTGGTTTCATTTAATATCGATGATTTATGTTTAAAATTTTTACATGAACAAGTTATCAATGCTTTAGAAAATTTTCTAAATTTCTACATCTCTGCCGATCATTCTATTCAAGGTATGAAAATTAGTACCATTCTTGAACTTGTTCGTCTCGTACTCGATGAACAATACTTTATTTATAATTATAAATTATATCGACAAACGGCTGGCTGTGCTTCTGGCTCATCATTAACAATTCCATTAGCCTATATTTATTTATATTATTGGCAACGAGATTTATTAGAAGATCTTATAAATAAGAATGAACTCTTTATCAGGTTATTATCTTACTTTTGTTTTCTTGCAAAAAAAATGAAATCTTTTTCTATTCACATCTATGTAGATATCAAGATGAAGCATTTATTACATGGAATAGATCGGAAGATGAACTTCGTACCATACTTGCAACAGCTAATTCACTATTTCCACAATCCATGTGGAATACAACTAATATTGGATCAACGAATCATTTTCGTGATCTCCACATCACCAACCATAATGGAGTTTTTCAAACATCTGTTTACCATGCACAAATGTACAACGAAAAACTATTAATGACATCATTTCCAGATATTATACAACCTCCAATAAAACAAAATACATGGAAATGGTTACGTGCTGCAATCATGAAAGCTACACGATATTGCTCAACTCCAGATACTTTCCACCACGAAATGCTTGAAATCAAATGGGAAGCTCAATTTTATAAAATACCTACCACAGTCTACAGTGAAGCTTATAACGAAATTTTAGAAGATTTCGGTATAAAGGTGGTTTACCAACCACGCACAAGAAGTTATCATGACTTAATGCGTCAACATGTTTTCAACTATGATAAATACCGGAAAGCCAAGAAAACTAAACCCAAACAACAGCAACCAGAAATAAACCAAATAGAACTACAAATTCCATACCTTCCCACCATGGATGAAAGCACAATACATATAATCGAACAGCAATTATATTCGAAAACTTCTGATTATTTCCAACGTCATAACCAAACGCCACCGTTTACGATCAAGATCAAACAAAATCATAGTTTCCTCAACGACAACAGCATCGACTGTCTATTGAAAAGATATCCGGACCGAAGCTACTTAACTTTACCACCCATCATTCAACAAACAGAACCGTATGAAAACAGAAAACATTTCATTCCTCTTACATATATACATTTGCATTTATTAGGTCATCCCTACGGGAAAATCCTCTCAAGCAACTGATCGAACATATGCTACAACAAAACAAACAGACATAACTGAAAAAAAAAACTCTATGTATTTCATATTTAATCAATAAACATTTGTTATTTCTAAACACTTCAGTCAATAAAGAAAAACATACCATTATTCATTACTTTTTAGATAAAAACATCTCACTATACAATGAAACAAAACATGGACAAATAGAAGAATTGCAAACGGCAAACGCGATCGGAACATCCGAAATGGAATCGATTCATTACACAATGACTTATTAACGTGCTACTCGAAACATATTAACTTATCCGAGTAACTACAAGAAAACTATTTCTATCTCTTGGTGCTATCTAAATTTTTATTACGCAGATAATTCATGTATTATGTATTGATTTTAAACTTTCTATCAAAAGTTTCGGATCTCATATACTAATCCTTATGTCAAGTGATATGTGAAAGAAATCATTGATAATTTCGCTTAAAATTTTCTACATAAGTAAATATTGACTTCTATATTCGACTAAGGATATAGTTCAAAGTTAATTTTACTTTGAAAATTTTACTTGTGCAAATTCTATAAATTAGTTATTATATCGAAAAGTAACTCTAATGTTATACATATTAACTGAATTACTATCTAGTAGATATAATATTAAGGTATCCACCTGACGAAGTCCCGCCAAGACAGAAACANACAATCCTATTTCGTTATCAGTAAAAATAAACATACATGAAGATCGTCGGCAAGAAAATAACAATACAGAAAATACTTTTATATTAGCTAGAACATTGAAAGAAAAATCCAGTTGCCGAACCATTCAATCAGGTTTAAATAGAATGAAAATTATCATACGAACAATCAAGGAAACGAATATCTTATACATTTGTTCTGAAGATCAATGGAAAGAAAAGGTGAAGAAATACACGGAAGAGAATCCTATTTTTCAATTGATTGGATCTATGAATTCAGAAACATCATCATCAAACAATCATGTTCAACATACTCTAATTACAATGTGCAATCAAGTCGTTAAAACACTCCATACTTTATTTCTTCGTAAAGCAATTACAACTGAACAATATGAAAAAATGATGTACTACAATCAAACCACAATCTGTAGTGTAAATCATCTGTATTTTATACCAGAAATACGTCATGTAAGTCATTTTTTTTTATTGATTTCTTTCATGTTTTCTTTTCCTTTTTTTTTCAATTACCTGATACTTTTAGAAACAAATCTCAATCCAACCAAGGATCACTTGTTACAAAGAAGAACCTATCCATGCAATTGCATCTTTCGTTCATCGTCGTCTTCAACCTTTCATCAATCATATGATTCATACGACGTTTACAATTGTCAAAGGAGATGATGTCATTGAAGCTTTGGAGCGATATGCTCAAAAAGGTTCTCTTCGATCAACTACACTTTTCGTTAAAATCGATACTCATGATCTTTGCAATACGTTATCTCATCATGTACTTATTACAGCCTTAGAAAAGTTTTTAGGTATCTTTGTACAAAGTGAATATATCAAAGGAACATCAAGAGCAACAATGATTCAACTTGTTCAACTTATTCTTGAAAATCAATTTTGTATCTATGACAACAAATTATATCGACAGACTGCTGGTGGTTCAATTGGTTCACCATTGATCAAAGGATTAATCGATATATATCTATATCATTTACAACATGATTTATGTTCGAAATTATTCAATAAAAGAGAAGTCGTTGGAAGATATTTGAATCAAATATTCTTCACTTGGAATAGATCAAAAGATGAACTACAAACGTTACTGAATCGAATCAATAGAACTGATCCCAACTATGTTCATACACAAATGACAATCTTCATTAGTAACAAATTAGAATATCTTAGTGCTGAAATTAGTCATCATGAAGGTAGACTACAGACAAGAGTCTATCATGATTGTAATCTTGAACCATATGCATTACCTTATCTGGTGGAAACAAAAATAAATTCGCAAGATCATGAATTATTATTACGTGCTGCTCTCATTCGTGCTCTTTTCTATTGTTCGAATGTCGATGAATTTGAGAATGAACGTTTGCATATTGAAGTATCTTTTATTCTCAATGATATATCAATGAATTTTATTCGAAACGGTGTTCACAAGTTTCTTTACGAATTTGACCTATTCATGGTAGATGATACCTGCATTAATGATGCTACGTATCAAAATCATCGACGACAGTTTCAAGAATTTCTCCGAGAAATGAACAAATATACTGTAAAAGCACGAGAAAAACTGCGACAACGACTTCGACAACAAAGACAACGCCGACAACAACAAAAACGACGAGAGCAACAACGGCACAGACAACAGCAACGTCGACGAGGGCAACAATTCTATGAAATGAATGCAAACAAACAGGAAGACAAAGAAAAAGACGAAAACCCACGAGTATTATCATCCGTTATTGAGCAAGTAAAGTTTTGATACTCTTTTCATGTTTCTCTTTTTTTCAATAAATTCTTTTTCGTTTTCTCATAAGGAGCATATAGAAAATGACAAAAATTGTCATGCAAAATTAAATCAACTTCAATATCCAACAATGATAATGACAGCCATGGTACAAAAAAATAGAGAAAAAGTTCGATGTGACTATTGGAATATGTCAGATACTGAATTTAGTGAACGATTATTCAACATTACTAAAAATGATCAACATCGTCAAACTAAAATCAAACGATGGCTAGAAAGAGATGTATTATTATTACAATTTATACGAGAACATGCTTGTTTACTAGCTGATTTTTATATATTAAAAATGGAACTAGATCTATATGACATGTATGTGAATATGACACAATCGGAATTTTTTTGGGTATCACAAATGTCTCCAAGCATGATTCAAGCGAGAACTATAGATGAACAATTTCTTGAAACGCATACCGATGCCAAACAGCATTTAGAGATCATTGAAAAACAATTTAGTCAAGTCAAGAAGAATGTTATTAACTATGTACAGCGTAAAGAACAACAACATCAAATGTCAACATTATCAATCACTGATATGAATCTATTAAAGGCATTTATTATTACATTCATACGACAAGATCAAAAATGTTTACACGCTGATTCAGAACAAAAAAAAACTTCATTATTACTAAATGCGAATGATGTTCGCTCAGTAAAAGAATTCTATGATTTACAACCAACTTCACTACAGGTAAGAAACTTATTATTATCTTCATAAGAAAATAATTTGTTTTAGTTTTTTGTTTCGAAGAAGATTAGAATACTAACTATTCTATTTTGTCTAGATTAGGTTAGCATGCAATATTTGGCGAGCAACTATTCAGCAGGAACGAGCAAAGAAAATCAAGAATTCTTCTAAATCATGTACGACTAATAATGAAGAAGATAATCTTCGTTGTCCACTACAATCGAATAACAACAATGCCACAACTGTTAATATATTCTCACAATCTTCGATTGGCTGCAACAATTTAAAAAATCCATTACAATTAATTTTAGAAGAAATGTACAAACCAGCCAAAGAATGGCCTCGAATAACACCAGATACTACGATAAGAGATAGTGCTGATATTATCGAAAATAGCAAGAAAACTTTTCTTAGTCTCAATCAACAACAAGAACAAAACTCTTTATCCATGGCCCATACAGACTCAAATCTTAATTATTTATTAATGAATATTATTGAAAATCGTCAACGAACATTAACACAACGTATACAATTCACTCGTGACTTTGACAAGATATCTTTTAATGTTCATCATAATGATTTCAATAACATGAATGAAACCAACAAAGTTTATGATAAGGAAAATCATGATGATAATGATAATGAAGATATTGAATATAAGAACAATAGTGACATGCTCAAGGATGACGGCGACTATGATGCTGACAATCTACAGTTCTATTGTTTATAGTGTTTGCCATGCTTCAATAAAGTTTATTCCTTTTTTATTAATATTGATTTGATTTTTCTTTCTTCTTTTTATTCATCCTTAGTATTGATTATTTAACTCAAATTATTTTCAATATTTATTGTAGATTAATTTTCTTGATTTAAAGACGAATATCAATCACAATTACAATACGATATTCTATTATCATCATCATCAACTATAATCAGAGGAGCAAAAGAATAAGAATAAAAACAAACGTTTTTTCTTCATTATGAATTCTGATATAGAAAAGAATACAGAAACACTGAAAACTCCAAGTCAAGATGCGCAAGGTCGTTGGTATGAATTACTATCACCCGCGCAAGTCTTGACTGAACAACAACAACCATTAGCAACAACAACCACAACAATAAAGAAAAAACCACGCAATCGAAAATTACAACGTTATTGGCGAAAACTTCGTAAACAACGTATCAATGAGACAACAATAAGAAAGCTGAAGCGTAGCAAGAAACGAGAACGACAACAAACACGCGAACAAAGGCCAACAATACATGAGGAGCACCATGAAGAAATAATTCTTCTTAATGACACAGTGGAAACACCGAATGAATCAGAGAAAGTAAAAGTTTGTTATATTTGTTTTCAAAACAATAACTACGACTTTCTTTGTATTTTCTTTCTATTGATTAGATATTACCAGGTCCATATAATCCTCAAAGAAGTAAAACGAAACGCAAAAGAGATGAAACAACAAATCAAAATGGAACTATTGTCAAATCATTCAGTCAAATGTCCATGAAAGATCAGGAAAGAAAAAAGAAGAAGCGATCAACTTCTTCTTTGAAATTAGAACAACAACAACAAGAGAAAAAAAAGGGGGAGAAAGAAGAAAATGAAAAAGAAGAGAACAATCAAGATGATCAGAGAGAGCATGTGAACAATATCGTTCTATCAACTATGAATGAACAAAAAGTTTCATTTCATTATTATTTAAATGTATCGAAACGAAAATTTAAACGAATGTTAAAAACATCGATGGTTGGTGACAAACATGTTCTACATTGGTGTAATACGGAAGAAAAATTGAATTATATTTATAATCATACTCGTTTATTAGACAGAGTGTATTATCTTAAATTAGAACAAAATCTTTGGGAAAATTATACTATTTACGGTGAAACGTATCATTGTTGGACACCCCGCTTATCAAAAACATTTATTCAACAAAATCAACTCAAATCAGATTATCGACAAACACGAAAGTCAATGGAAGTATATCGAAAAAAATTAATTCAACAAATAGAAGAAGCTGAACAAAATCTTGAACAACATAGATTATTATTAGAAAATCATCAACATCAAGATTCCATTGTCAATGAAGCACATTTATGGGCAACTATTTTAGCTTTAGTACGTAAAGGTCAACATAAATTAACGAAAGAATATAAACATCGAAAGAAATATTTCAAAAATAGTGCCATAGATTGTCATCTAGTAAAAGCATGTTATGATTGTCAACCAACACAAGAAGAAATTCGATCTATGCAATTGATCTGGCAAGCCACTTATCATCAATATAAATCACAAGAAGATGTAGATGTTTCAAAACAACATCTCTATATAAAACGATTACCAAAATCATTTGATTATTTAGATCAACCAAGAAGAAAAGTAGAAAATACATTATCAAATTCGATTTATAATAATAATATACGAACAACACTTTCTACACGTCATAAAAAAATTATTGCACAAAATAAATGTGATCTAATGAAATTTCATATTAGTCTAGCTGAAGCAGCTGTTCGTAGTTATCAGCAAATAGCTGAAAAGGAAAAACAAAATTTATTCAATCGTATGGTAGCAGATCCTCTTCGACAATCGATGGCAAATTCATTGAAGGAAGACATTGAACGACGACAAAAACATATTCAACAACAAATACAATATATAACAAAACGACGCATTTGTTTTTTCTATCATCGCTCCGACGATCGTCGACAAAAATGGAATCGTCGGAGCTATTGTCTTGATACCTATTGGGATATTCTACCATCATCACCTATTATTGAAGTTTTTTCTCACTTAACTTCGGAACAATTAGCATTACTTGCTTACGGTCCAAAATATGTTCCACCATGTCAAAGTCGATTTTTTAGTAAGAAAAAGAGAGAAAAAATTATTGAACAAGAATATCAAACGATCATGTATAAAATTACGGAATTTTTTCGTGAACATTCTTTTAATGTATCAGAGAAACGTGTCAACGAATTTTCTATTGATTTTAAAAGTCTTCTTCAACGTCTCTATACAAAAAACATATCACGAAAATTATATATTCGTGCTAAACGTGAACATAAATTAATGATGAGTATTCGTCATTATTTACATCGCTATCAACAAGTTATTTTACGACGAACAGATAAAAGTAAAGTATTTCATCTCGGTGATGCTCATGATTATGAAGAAAAAGTACGCCAATATATGCAAGAAACAAATGCTTATGAAGAAATTATATCAGGTATTTCACCGTTAGCTACAAATTTACAACAAGTTATATCATTATTGGATCGTCTCTATCATACTGAAAAGCCACTTATTACGAAAAAACAATATGAGAAGATGATTCCACAATCAAATGAAATTGAATTAGGTCATCTCTATTTTCTACCAAAACCCCATAAAGTATGTTTTATCTTTGAGAAAAAATTTGATTAGTTCTATACCTTTTTGTATTATACGACAGATTGCTACACCATTACGACCTATTGTTGCTTCAATTCATGCACCAGCCACGAAAATATCAGCCTTTCTAGATGATTTACTTCGTCCAATATTTTATCGCGTTGCCAATAATACTAGTTATATCAATGGTACACATGTTGTTCAACAATTAGAACAATATCAACGCGAAGGTCATTTATTACCAACAACCAAATTTATTACCATTGATGTCAAAAATCTTTATACAATGATACCAAAAGCAGGTGCATTGGATGCTTTATATCGTTTTTGTATGAAACATGCAACAAAAGAACGTCAAATGGGCAATTTAACTGTCAATACGATCATACGATTAGCATGTGTTGTTTTAGATACGAATTGTTTTGTATTTGATAATAAATATTATAAACAAATTCGTGGTGGTGCTATGGGCTCACCATTTACAACAACATTAGCAAATATCTATATGTATGAATGGGAACAACACTTAATTCAATATCAACAGGAAAGACATGAAGTCTATGGTCGGTAAGTTATTGCAAAGGGATAGAAAAAGAAATGATTTTTTACAAATGATTTAACATGGTTTAGATATATCGATGATATTTTTATGACTTCAAATGAATCATTGGATAAGATCAAAGATTTACTTGATCAGGAAGCTAAAAAAGATGTTAATATTGGTATTAATTATAAGATTGGTGAATCAACCGAATTTCTTGATGTTTTCATTGACAATTGTCAAGGCAAATTAAAAACATCTGTTTTTCGTAAACCAGCTGCCGAACCTTATCTCCTGCCATATCAATCAGATCATCCGCATCATATTCGTTCGAATACAATTTATACAGCATTACTTCGTGCTAGTCGTCTTTGTTCGAATGTTGAATTATTTGATGAAGAACGATTAAATATTGAAATTGCTTTACTCTTAAATGGTTTTTCGCCTAAATTTATTACTCATCATATTAAACGATTCTTTCGTAACTATAATGCTCGTTCTATTTACAAAGAGTTAGATGCCGAGGCCTATCAACAGTTACATCAACAATTACTTACGGAATTCTTCCATAGTAATGATCAACTACAACAACAAACATCAAAAGAAGAACAAGTACAAGTAACAGAAGAGAAGCCAGAAAAAGCTATCAAGAAATCAATCAAACAAAAAAAATTAATTCTTCATTATCGCTATGAAAAAGGTCCATTGTCATCGTTTAATCGTGAATTTCGAAAATTATGGGAAAAACATTTTTGCTATAAGAACTCCAAAATAAATAATGTTCGTTTAATACTTGGCATACGAATTAATCCATCACTCGATCGCCTATTAATTAAAAAGAAACCATCACGTACTCTATTAACGCGAATGGATACTATTACTTCAACGACAACAGTCGTAGCAACATAAGAAAAATCAAATTTATGTTTCCATTATTAATAAAATCTTTTCCGTTTTTTGTCTCTTTGTATTTAGTATCATCTTAGTTTAGTAGATTTTGCTTTATGTTTCTCTTTTAGACTTTTCTTGCTTGCTGATATAATTAGTCTTAGTCAAATATTTACTCTTCTCAGTTTATTTATTCTAGATATGTGTTAAATCATTTGATATCGAACTTCAATAAACATAAAATGCTTAAACCAATAATGGAATATTCGGATGAAGCACAAGAAGAAGAAGAAGAAGAAGAAGAAGAAGAAGAAGAAGAAGACTACATTGTTGATGCACATGATTTTAATCATGATAAGGACGAATTTACTTTTGATGAAAAACTACCTCAATTACTTCAATATCTTGATTGGCAAGATTGTTCACAATTGATCAACAATATTGACTCCATAGATTTAAAGAGTGAACAATTTAGAGAAAGAATTTTATCGATGCGATATCAATTGATCAAAGAAAATGATGTACTACGAACATCTTACAAAGGTTATTCATTGCATATGTTTCGAATCAAGGATTTTCAACGTCTATCATGGGACTATATCAAACAAAATAGTATCTATACATTGATTAAAAAAATAAATACAACGAAACCAACCGTGAGTCAACAATGTTTGATGAAGATTGTCGAACAAGTAGAAACGACATTGGATGATTTATTTTGTTCCGATGTTATTACTCAACGACAATATGATCAGATGCGCGTCAGTCGTTTCGAAGCGGAATTGCATTATTTAATATTTGCTTTAGATATGAAAACGGTATCTTGACTATGTTTTTCTTTTTCTTCTTTATTTTCTTCTCATATTTATCTATTCCATTTTATAGAATAAAAAGAATGAAACATTCTACTTAGTTCGGCCCATTATGATCTGTAATAATGGAGCAACAATGCGTATTTCACATTATTTAAGTAATTTACTCTGGTCTATCTTTCATCAACAAACAGGTTGTAAGACATTTACCAATGGGGCTCAACTTGTTCAAACTTTTGAATTATATTCTAAAAATCAATATCTTCAATCGACCACTCTTTTCATTACATTTAATATCCATGAAATGTGTACGAAGTTTTCACACGAGGTCATGATCAAAGCGCTTGAACATTTTCTTTTGACTTATGCTACACAAGAAAAAATGGAAGGATTAGCTATTGAAACTATTCTACAATTGGTGCGTCTCGTATTAGATAATCAATATTTCATTTATCGAAATAAACTCTATCAACAAACAAAGGGTAATGCTTCGGGTTGTCGATTGACGATTCCATTGACTTGCATTTATCTATGTTATACTCAACCAACATTGATGTCTGCTCTTATTGATCAAAATCACATTGAACTATTTGGAAAGTAAGTGTCTCGTTCACTATTTCATGATTGAAAAACATTTGTTTTTGAATGATGATAATAATGATAGGTTTCAACATGATCTCTTTTTTACATGGAATAAATCTGAAGATCAAGTTCGTTATTTGTTTGAAAAATCGATTACCATAGAGAATCAATATCGATCTATTTCAATTCATCCATCAATAGGAACAACATTTCATTTACTTGATATTGAAATAGGTCATCACGATGGCACTCTTCATACTCGAATTTTTCATGATCCAGTCATGGATCAATATGAATTACCAAATCAATTTGAATATGGAACATGTCTACCATCACGATTATTACAAGCCATACTAATGCATGCTGTACGATGTTGTTCTAATGAAGATAGTTTTCATTTTGAACAACGTTATATTAAATTTCTCTATCTTTTATATGGCTTTTCAGTAGATTTTATTGATGATTCTATTCAACGATTTTATAAGCAATTTCATGCATCAGAAATTCATTATCTGGTCGATCGAATTCCCTATGAAATTTTACGTCAGCATGTACTGATACATTATAAACCATTACTCGTATTGAAAAAACGATGGTATACAGAAATAGAAAATATTCAACCGATTCCCTATTCAAATTATCATTCAGATCCATCAATGATGGACTATTTTAAGTGTCATTTATTCGATCTTTTAAAAAAATGTTTTATTTTTGAGCCAGAATTCAATGAAAATGAAATTGAAATGAAACCACACTTAATGAAGAATATTCCTTTGCCAATGATGAAATATTTCGAGAAGCAAAAACCATCACGTCATCTTTTAACTTTACCGATCGAGGAAAGTGATCAATATGATAGTATGTGTATAGATCGATAACTTTTAATTATCTTTGTTAATGGAATACACTATTTATTTTAGGTGATGACAGCTAAGAGATGCATTCTTATGGCCAAAAAGAAAGAAGATAACATGAACAAATTATTGTATAGTGAATCGATTCGCTTTTTTTTTCTTTATTTCTAGGATTTTCTTTTTTCATAGAATTAAAATTAGACCGTAGATTTTATGCTTTGCTACTTTGTTTCAGATTTCTTTCGTCTTCATTTGATAATCGCTCGTCACAATATGGCTGATCAAATCAATCAAGCTATTGATATTGTTATCCCATGGATGGAATATGAAAATGACGGCAATGACGACGACGATGAACACATGGAGAAAATTATCAGTCTATCTGACTGTAAAGGGAATGGACGTCCTTTGTATCAGATTACACGAAAAAAATACTTTGAAATCATTCGACAACAATTACAAGCAAACAATCGTATTCTATTCATCGCCTACAATACCTATGCTTATTATTCATGTGAAAAAAATGAACTACAACAAAAAGTTCATGAACATATGACACGTCCAGGTATTTATCGTTTGATAATGGAATTAAATGATACAAATCAACATCATATTGAAGAAGTTTTAAACAAGATGGATAATGAAATAACAACAAAATTAAATCTTTTATTTGATGATAAATTAATATCGCATGCGCAATGGCAAAAGCTGAGCATGTATCGATTGAATACTCGACTAAATACTCTGTATTTTTTACCTGATACACGCAGAGTAACACATCATATTCATCTCTTCTCATTTTTGTATTTCACTTTTCAAAAACATAGGATCATGTGCCATTTCATCCAATGATATACGATCGTCATCATTTAACAATGAACATTACTCGTTTTCTTACTCGTCTTCTTCAACCTATTTATGACGATGTAACTTTTTCGACAACATGTAATAGAGGTACTGATGTCATTCATGTTGTCGAAGAATATGCCAGGAAAGGTCGTCTTCAAGCAAACACTTTATTTGCAACTTTACGCATCGATAATCTATCGACTCTAATTTCACACGAAAAAATATTAGAAAAGTTGCAACATTTTCTTCATACATATCTATTCGATGGAAAAATGGAAGGCATAACAGTGCCAACAATCTTGGATCTTCTACAACTTGTTCTTGAAAATCAATATCTTCTCTATGAAAAAAAAATTTATCAGCAAACTCAAGGATGTGGTGATAATTCACCATTGACAATGTTAATAGTGAACATCTATCTATACTATTGGCAACAAGATTTAATGACGATCTTAAACAACAAAAAGGAAATCTTTGCCAGGTAATAATAGTGTTTTTCAAGAGATTCGTTTTCTAGATACAACTATATATATCTATATATATAGATGCTTTGATGAACTATTCTTCACATGGAATGAATCAGAACAAAGCCTTCATGATATACTTCATACAATGAATCGACAAAATCCTCAAATTCAAATTATTTTGTCCATGAGCAATAATATCAACTATCTCGATGTTAACATTAGTCATATGGATGGTGATCTCAAAACACAAGTGGCTCATCAATTGAACATTGATTCCTATTCATTACCTTATGTATTTGGTCATCCACGCAAGAAAATTCATACATTATTTCGAGCAGCTCTTCTGCGTGCTACACGATGTTATGCTAAGGTATCTGATTTTGCTACTGAACTCCAAAGAATTCAATCATCATTTCAATACAATCGATTCTCACATGATTTTATCATGTACAAAATAATATCATTCTTCGAAGAGTTTGATGTATTTCAAATGAAGGTCCACTATGGAGAGAAATTTTATGATCAGCGTCTTTATGATCATCTTCGACGAAAAGTATTCAAATACCAACGACAAGAGAAAGCGGAAAAAATCAAACGACGTCGACAAATTCTTAAACATCGATACCGACATTCGTTAAACCAACCTAGATAGTCCTGAGTTACACTACATGCCATTCTTCCACAAAGCATTCATGTCAAATTCCTTGACAAAACTGTTTCTATCGATAATGAAAACAAAACAAAATAATCGACAACTTCAACATGAAAAAGAATACACTTGTTTTTTTTATTTGATTTCTTTTCTTCAATAATTTTAATTACATTTAATAAACTTTTTAGTAGATGCTTAGTTGTAGTATTAGAATATAGTCTAGATAACTCTCTATCTCGTTTTAGATTAAAGTATTAAAAATTACGAAGGTTAACAGTAACCAGTATGCAACAATCATGCACAATTCAACTAAAAATAATCAAGTATGTGAATATAAATTTAATTTATCAATAATATACTTGTTTCTTTTCTTTTGGATAGATACAACAAGAACAACATGCACTTTTGCACACATATATTGACGATGATAATTTAAACAAAAATAAAATCAGGAGGATGAAATAGCATTGAAAGAAAAAATGCATACAACAACAGATACAATAGAAAAATTAACTAAGCAATTCTATGAATGGCGATATGTCCTTCGTTCATATGATAATCATCTTCAACACAGATAATTTTCATTTTTTTTTATTATTCTAGATATACACTAGTCTATTGAACTCCGATGAATAATAACATTTCCAGAAAAGCAAGACAAATAATAGATAATTAAATGTGAGTCTTATTTAATCATTGAAACAAACCATTGTAACTATCGAAAAAGCTTGTATTGCTGTTGGATAGATTTTAGAATGAGTACCAATAATAGTCAAATTGGTAATACACCAGCAGAGTCAATCATTAACAACACTGATAATGAAGCCAACATCGATCAACTATTATCTGTCGAAATTGTGATTACAAGCCAGTCATCAATACAACTCAATATGACGAATATGATTCCGAGTCAAACTCCAATTATTCCTAATCCAACGCCAAATATACCTAATCTTCAGGAAGATGAATTTCGAAGAAGAACACGCGAAGCTCGACGGAGACGTCGTCAACGACGGTCTGAACGACGACGACAGCAGCGAGCAACACGACGACAGCAAAACAATCAACAACGGCGACGCCGACGACGACAAAGTACAGAACAACAATATGAGCAGCGGTCACCCTACGTATATCAAAGTCGATGGGAACGACTAGAATCACGAGAACGTTACTATGATATGTGGGGAAGCGATTCATTCGAAGACTTCATGGATGCAATATTCATCGAGCCATTGTTAGAACAATATGACTTAGAAACCATGGATCCAAGACAACGTCGAGACCAAGAACATATAAATGTATTGGAAGGGATGGCAGCTTTAGAACAATTGGCCTTGATACAAGATGAACTTGAACAATCAAAACAGATCAACGAAGTCGAACAATGGCAAGACGAAAAACAAAAGCAAATGCACGCACTCACAATTTGCGAACAAAAACAATTAAACGATTTTGAAAGAATTCCAGGACCAGAACAAGATGAACTATTACAGGACCAGATGGAACAATTGCAACAAATCGCTACAGTCGAAAAATGGCAAGAAGAAATACTGCAGCGCATAGACTTAATCGATCAAATTGAACAAGAACAATTGTACCAATTCGAAAGGACTCCTACACCACCTCCATATGATAACAGATGGGATCAAAAATACCACCACTAAGACATAGATGTAATTGGAAAATAATAAGAAAAGCAACCAAAACAGCGAAATATTGACCAACTATAACGGTTGAAGCAATACAAACATAGCGAAATTTTAATACCGTTAACTTAATGATGAATACACCAACCGTTAGATTTTCCTACCTATGTTAAGCAATTTTCACGTTTCATAAATAAACATAGGGCCTGTACCTATCCTTTCTACACTTCTCTTCAAAAAAACACATACATATAACTTTCTTCTCTGCCTTTTCAGATAAATGTTCACCAACCAATTATCAACCGCACATCAAAACAAGACGACTCTCCATCGAATTCCAACACCAATGAATCAAAAACAATACCTGCTTCCTATAACCTTTAATCAAAATACCCCATTCACAAAATTCCGAACAACAAATGCTACCACAGACAACAACCAACTATAAAACATCAGCAAAAATTCTATGTCACTAGCAGCCATCAAAAACAAAAGCATAATATCCAAATCACTGACAAACATTTTCCGCTGGTTATGCATTGACTCCTTCTTCTACATCATTCAATCAGTCCACACTCAAAACCAACCCAACTTCTAATCATTGAGATATGCCGAAAGCATAGTCGTCGCATTCCTTAAACAGACTACAAATCACATTATATTTCATAATCGTCACCATTGTTTTACACTCATAAATCAAATCAATAAAAAATCTACCACCTCAATTTAATCCATAAAGTGTTGAACTGCCAAATTCAACTCACGACTCACCATAAAAAAACGACCAAAACAAAACTGGTATTTCATTAAAATAATATACATACACTTAGATTGTGATAGAAAATATTCGATTAAACAAAAACAATTTTGCATCATCTCCAAAATAGTTATGGACACATATAATTCTTTACCTTCTATCGAGATTCAGGATCATTATGTATTGTTAATACTATTAATGGTTTCATCTGCAAAAATATAACTTTTTGCTTATTGCGTCAGAGTTAGTTCATATGTTTTATACATATCTTCTTCGATTTTGAACTACTCGAACTATGATATAATATCAATTTGAGATTCCACCTGACGACGGTCGGACAAAACAGAAACAAACGCCCGTTTGTCGTGGAACGGTCACTATTCTATACACACACATACTCAGTGTTTAGATAAATCTTTGATTTTATACATTTTTAATNTTCCTCCTTTTTGTTTTTCCATTTTTCCCCATTTTTTTCTTCGTTAAACAGACGCATCAGTTATTATCTAATTATACAGAAATGAGTTGTTCGTGTCAACTTGTATCGATCAGACAAACTAACCTTGCTTACCTTCTCTTATTCGTAGCCTTAATTTGTCCCGCTTTCGGCCGTAGTAATTATTTTTATGATCAATTCTCATGTCTACCTATTCTCATTCAATTGACTTCGTCTTTATTACAAAAGAAAAATCGTCACATTAGCAAAGATTAAAATATCTATATCATCTAGAACATTCCATGTCAATGTTCGCAAAAAAATAAAATGCTCCTTTGCATATGACTTAAATAATTAAATCATTTTTTTTTCTATTCTAGATATATATATATATAAATTATTATAATTTGTATTAGACAAAAAAAAGAAACAATGTCATTTGTACAACAACATCAACAACAAGTAAGAAGAAAAAAAATTAGATAAATTAAAATAGTTATGTTTTAATGTTTTGTTTCTTCTAGAATAACAATAATAATAATAACAATCTTTATATTCAATTAATTCAATTATTAGACGTCAATGAAAATGGACGAGTAAAATAAAAAAATTAATATATATACTTATTAGAATAAAACTTTTTCTAATTTAGCTTGTTCTCCCATTTTCTGGTCGACTCATTCTTATTGATCGTCCATTTGAAAATAATCATGAAAAGTAAGTTGTTTTTATAAAATGTTATTTTTTGTTATTATTTATTTTTTTTTTATTTTATTCACAATTAGTAGTGATAATGAAGACCAAAATGAAACATCAGTCGATGATTATAATGTAGAATCTGAATTCTCATCATCAATGTCCGACGATTATTTTTTAACTGATGATGAGAATAATGATGATAATAATGAAGATAATGGATCATATATATCATTGTCTTTACCACCATCACCATTTGCTTATGATCCATTCGATTCCTATGACTGGGAATCTTAAATAATTAGATTTTTTTTTCTTTTTTTTATATTATAAAGTATTTTTGTTGCTGTTGTTATATATGTAAATTTCTTTTCTTCATGAATAAAAAAAAAAAAAAAAAAGAAAACCATAAGATGCCTATTTAACGATACAGCAACAATCGTGTAGAAAAGATTACCGTACACAAGACAAGATGCTTAAATTCGAATATTTGCATTCTAAATCAGAAAAATACTTTACTATTTTTTATATAATTCTGTCGCCCATAAAAATAAATCGGATTGAACAGAAAAATGATAGGTCTCGACTAGTACTATCCAATGCACTATTAGATAAAACTTTTTGTCAGTGTATGTACAAAAAAGTAATCATTATAGTTTGCCAAATTTTCGCAACATTTTTTAAATAAAAAAAAAATATTTACAACAAGTCTGACTGGAACTGAAATGTAGAGTACAGAAAGTTGCATCTAATAGTGAACTAGTATTTCAAGGGTCAGCTACAGTCAAAATATGAGCGTTAGAAACTACAATTTCAAATTTGAAACATAAAAGTTAGTCGGGAAACGGTCAAAAAATATTCAAAATAAGACCGTTATATATGATAAATTCAAATCGGAAACATAACTGTATAAGTTAAAAAATCAAGTGATACTTTAAAGTCGACTGTTTGAATTTTCAAAACTCAAGCTGAAAACAAAAGCGTTAAAAATTCAAGGGTTAGATTATATTGGAATGAAAATCGTTAGAAATCATAATTTTAATCTAAAAAGAAAAACGTTGAAAGGTGGAAGGTTAAATAATATTCGAAACAAAACTGTAAGAAATATTATTTTCCAGTTTGAAAAAAAAATGAAAGTTTAAAAATGATATTAGTTTTGAAATATGGTCGCCAATGGTCAAAGTTATACTTTTTTTATTCGAAATATAAGGGTTAATACTGTAAAGGTAGACTTATTTTGAAAACGGGACCGTTATAATTAAAAATTTTGAAAATTAACTTTTGTTAATTAAAGGTGAAAATTTTAAATATATTAGACGTGACCGTTAGCTTATTGTCGTTTGTGGTAGTTTGTTGTCCTGTATCGTAGTTTCTTGTCGTTTGGTATAGTTTACTGTCGTTGGTTATATTTTATTGTCATATTCTGTTTTCTTTTCTTTTTCTCGTCGTTTGTTGTCGTCTGCCATAGTTTGTTGTCATATATCGTAGTTCATTGTCGTTTGCTGTATTTTGTTGTCTTTTTTTTCTCGTTCTTTTGTTGTCGTTTGCCGTTGTTTCTTGTCGTCCGTCGTAGTTTAATGTCGTAGCTTGTTGTCGTCTATGGTGCCTTCGAATATATAAATAGGCTCGCTCTCCTTGTGATGAATTCATTTCGTCGATTAACACAACAGCAGCAACATCGATTCTTCTATTGTAATCTCTACTGACAATAGCAAATGTATTCATTCTCAACCACCTATATCAGGTCTGCTATTTTTTTTTTGTTAGGCTTTCCTCTCAACCTTGTGTCCGTACAATTTGAAACCAATTTTCGTCGATTTTATATCTAGTAGAGGCGGACATATATTTATCAGATAATTGTACAGCGATTCGTATTAAATTAATTTTCGAAGTTCATGGGCTTCCTAGATTTCAAAATGTTTTTTTTTCTTTAATTTTTTCTAATTATTAGCATACATATTCTTCTCGACTTGCTATGAAGCGACTATTCCGAGTGTGGTATCCGTCAATGAATCAAAATTTACGTATAAATAAGCAAGTAAAAGAATCACATTTTTTTAATCACATACTGGTTACTTTTATTTTAAATAGATATGACAACAAGAAGATATAATTTTTCATACTTAGATTAGTGACGGTAATATAAAAAAATTTGAACAACAGCACCAATCGTCATTGACGGAACGACGATTAGAACAGCAGATACAATTGGAAAATCAACTAAGAGAATCATACAAACGGCGAGATGCAGATTAACGACAATATCAATAATTAAAATGACTAGAAAAAAAAAAAGAATTCTATGGTGATTTATAAAAAGAATGATGGCAAGATTTAAGACAAATTAATCGTGTAGAACAAATTGTTATTGCAGAACAATGTACATAACAAAATGAATCAGTTAAACACTGGAAAAATTCAGAAAAATGTCAACAACATGAACTTGCAGGACAACTCAAGCTTTTGCAGTCATTTCTGAAAGAAAAATAGCAAATGCTAAGTCATTGTAATTTTTTTTTCTTTTGTTCAACGATGTATATTTACCTAACCATTTGGTGATTTAGCATAGTTTATTTTTCTAGTTTATCTCCCAAATAAATTAATTACTCAAACATTATTATTTTTTGTTTTAGATAAAAATATTTAACATGAATATGAATACAAATATTAATACAGAAACGATCAAAACTCCAAGTCAAGATGCTCAAGGTCGTTGGTATGACTTACTATCACCAACACAAGTACTAACAGGACAAGAGCAAACAACAACTACAACATCAATATCAAACATAAAGAAAAAGCAACCACGTAATCGAAAATTACAACGTTATTGTCGAAAACTTCGTAAACAAGGTTTAGATGAAGCAACTATCCTAATGTATAAACGTTCTAATCAATTAGAACAACAACAACAGCATCAAACAGAGGATGTAGAAATGGAAGAAATAATTCCTCTCAATGATACAATGGTAAGAATAAATATATCTGTTCATAGACATGCTGATCGTGTTTTTCGAAATAAGCGTTGTTTTTTTTTCTTTTTTTTATTGATTAGACATTACCAGGTCCATACAATCCTCAACGAAAAATAATGAAACGTAAACGAGATGAATCAACTAAGCAAGATGATACATCTATTATCAAATCATTAAGTCAATTATCAATGAAAGAAAATTCTAAGAAAAAAAAGAAACGATCGTCTTCGTCTTCGAAAGTACAAGAACAAGAAAACCAACAGCAAGACAAAGAAAATGAAGAAAATTTAATTCAAGTCAATGATAATAAACAGACAACATCATTACATTATTATTTAAATGCTACGGATAAAAAATTTAAACAAATGTTAAAGGCTGCCTTTGTTGGTGGCAAAAATATTCTACAATGGTGTAAATCAAAAGAGAATCTTCATTATCTACGTGAACATACTCGTTTAGTTGATAGAGTACATTATCTTAAATTAGAAGAAGATCTTTGGGAAAATTATACAATTTATGGTGAAACATATCACTGTTGGACATCACCATTATCAAAAACAATCATTAAAGATAATAAATTAGAATCAGATTATAAAATATCCAAAAAGTCTATGATAAAATATCAAGAAAGAATCAAACAACAACAACAAGAAGCTGAAGAACAAGTTGAAAAGCATGCCTTATTATTGAAAGATTATCAACAGCAAGATTCAAGCATCGATGAACAACATTTATGGGCAGCCATCTTAGCATTAGTACGTAAGGGTCAACATAAATTATCAGAAAATTATGAACATAGAAAAAAATATTTCAAAAATAGTGCTAAAGATTATTCTTTTGTTAAAGCATGTTATGATTGTCAACCAACACAAGATGAAATTATGTCAATGCAAGTTATTTGGCAAGCAACTATTAATGAATGTAAATCACAACAAAATGTCGATATTTTAAAGCAACATCTCTTTATAAAACGAATACCTAAATCATTAGATTATCTTGATCAATCATTTTCAAATGTGGAGAATAAATTAAGTAAACCTGTTTATAATGATAATATAAGAACAACAATTTCAACACGTCATAAAAAAATTATTGCACAAAATAAATGTGATTTAATGACACTTTATATTAGTGTGGCTGAAGCAGCTGTACATGGTTATTATCAATATGCTGAAAATGAAAAAAAGAAATTAGTCAATCATATGAAACAAGATCCACTTCGACAAGAATTCATCGAACAATTTATCCAAGCTATTGAACAACGCCAAAAACATATTCGACAATATATGGAATATTTAACAAAACGACGTATTCATTTTTTCTACCATCGCTCCGACGATCGTCGACATAAATGGTATCGTCGGAGCTATCATCTTAATTTATATTGGGATATTCTTCCATCATCACCTATTATTGAAGTTTCTATCAAATTAACACCGGAACAATTGGCTTTACTTTCTCGTGGTCCAAAATATGTACCACCATGTCAAAGTCGATTTTATAAGAAGGAAGCAAAGGACAAAATTATTCAAGAAGAATATAAAAATATTATTACTAAAGTAACCGAATTTATTCGACAACATTCTTTTTGTGTATCAGAAAAACGCATCAACGACTTTTCTACTGATCTTAAAAGTCTTATTCAACGTCTTTATACAAAAAAATTATCACGAAAATTATCAGTACGTGCTAAACGTGAACATAAATTAATTACTAGTATTCGTCGTTATTTAAATAAATATCGACAAGTTATTTTACGGCGTACGGATAAAAGTAAAGTATTTCATCTAGGTGATGCCAATGATTATCAACGAAAAGTTCTTGAATATATGCAAGAAACAGAAGCCTACGAAGAAATTACATCTGGTATTTCACCATTAGCAGCCAATTTACAACAAGTTATTTCATTACTTAATCTTCTTTACCATGCAGAAAAACCTTTGATTTCTAAAAAGCAATATGAAGCAATGTATCCAAAAGAAAATACAATTGAATTAGGTCACCTCTATTTTNAAAAAAAAAAAGAAATTATAAATTATCTAGTTTGATTTTGAAAAATATAATTAAATGAATAGCACAATTGACTGAATTTTATACTGCAATAAACAATGATTAATTATTAAACATTCTTCACAACGACCTTTTCTAATCGATACTGATGTTCAAATTTTTTTATTATTGATATTTTACTTTATACAAAATAAAAAAACAGAAAAAAAATTATGATCACTTATCTTAATATGTGATGGCCTACCATAGTAAATCATGAGGTGTTGTAGAATAACAGTCTCTTTGTATATAAATATAGTGGTGTGACACGTGACTAGAACGTGTCGAAATAGGTAGAACTCAGTCCTAATATACAATCATTTGTCATGTTATAAAATAATATGTTGTCATTGCATTATTTTCTACGATATTTCTCGAGTGCACTGTCGCGATATATAGTGGTTTCTCACACTAAAACGGTTTTTTTGTGAATACAGTCATATGTCGTTTTATACAGTGTTGTGTTATAGGGGTGTCGAATCTGTTCATATCTATCATAATCTCTTCTCATATGCCGTATCCTGTTGTTATGAACTATGATCTGTCGTAATGCATCGTCATGTGATTTTTTTCTAACAGTTTTCTTTTCTTAGTATGATTATCTGACTTAATACACAATGCATTGTTCTACAATAGAGTGATCTGTTGTTATGAACTGCGATCTGTATTAACATATTGTCGTCTGTCGTTACAATCGGACGAGACTGTTCAAGTGTGATCGTTCAAAATATTGCGTGACCTGTCGTTATATGAAACAGTATTTTTTTATCTCTCTTTCTCTGTCAATATAGGTGGTGATCTGTCGTCACAATCGGACGGACATACAACTGCTGTCCTCTGTTATAATACAGTGTGATATTTTTTCTCTTCAAGTGATCTGTCGCATCTTTGGGGTATAAATAGCGCTGCATTTCTTGTTATCATTTCATTCCGACGATTCGCTCAAGGACGATTACACCAACGCTGCCAAATCAATCTCTCCGAATTATTACAAGCACCTGTATCTATTCTCGACGATTTTCCTCAGGTTAGTTTCTTTTTCATATTTTTCCTTACATTATAACCAATATCCAAAAATTTTTTTTTTTAATTTCAGTATTATAAAATAAATATTAAATCGTTTCACTTCATACATTTACAATGGTTGAACAAATCCTGAAATTTAATACACCTTCTCAAGGACAAGATACTTTCCATGATGCTTCATGTAATAATGAATTATCACATCATCATAAAGTGCCAAGTGTTCTGGACGATCCTAATTGGAATGATATTACAGAAATGATTAATAAAATGGATTGTCAACCTGGTATGACAATGATTGATCGTATGATGGCACAATTTCATAAAACAACTATTTTAACAATGCGACGTGAAATGAAAAACGACAAATTAATTATGCGTGCATCCTACAAAGGTTATTCTTTTCATAAATATCCTGCAAAAGAATTTCAAGAAAAAGCTTCTAATTATATGAAAAAAGCAACTATTTACAAATTTCTCAACGAAATTAATCCAAGAAATCCAACTATGGCTCAAAATTGTTTAGAAAAAATTTCAAATGCAGTAGATACAACATTAAAAAAGTTACTTTCTTCAAAAGCAATTACTGATGTACAATTCCTACTTATGCATCCAGATCTATCGAACATAACATTAAATTATTTATATTTTGTTCCAGATACAACAGAAGTAAGTTTCATTTATTTTTTTAGCTTTCTTTTTCATATAAATTATATTGTTTTTTTTGTGATAGTCCGAACAACCACTCGAGCCAATTATCATCTGCAAAAATTCACCAACATTCAACGTTTCCAATTATATCAGTGATTTACTTTGGAATATGTTCAATCAAATAACAGGCTGTAAAAAGTTTACAGATTCTGATGAAATCGTTTATATTTTGGAACAATATGCCAAAGATGGTCTTCTTCGAGAAAATACATATTTTGTTACGTTTAATATTCATAATGTCTGTACAAAATTTTGTCATCAGGAAGCATGGAAAGCTTTAGAAAAATTTCTTCAAACATATCGACCTCAACTAGAAGAAATAGCTACAAATTTAACAAATGATACAATTATGGAATTAATTAGTGTTGTGTTACAAAATCAATATTTTATCTATGACAATAAACTCTATCAACAAATCAACGGAGGTCCTTCTGGCTCATTATTAACAATTCCATTAGCTTTTTTGTACTTATTGTATGGTCAATCTACTTTGCTTTTCGATACTTTATCAAATAATAAAATTGAAATATTTGGCAGGTAAATTTCATATGTAGAATTTTTACGAGTCAAATTTTTCTTATTGTTCTAGATATCGTGATGATATTTTTCTTACATGGAATGGTTCAAAAGAAGACTTTAAAACTTTAATGAATGGAACTATGCACTACCAGCAACGACAAAAACCAACTATTCCTTCAATTAACTGTAAGATTGGTAAAACAATACATTTACTTGATCTTGAGTTAAACAATAATAATGGTCATCTCATCACCAAAATATACCGTGATCCAAAGACGGATGAATACGAATTACCAAGTCAATATCAATATCATACTAATCAATCACCAGCTTTATTAAAGTTAGCACTTAAACATACTCTTCATTGTTGTACAAATCGAAAAGATTTTGATATTGACCAAGAACATATTCGTTTATCTCATTTACTACGTGGTTTCTCTTCCGAATTTATTGATCAATGTATGAAAGAATTTTGTCAAGATTTGGATATTAAAAGTCATTTCGTTCATACTTTCAATACTATGCCTTATGAAACACTTCGAAAACGAATTATGAATAATTATGAAAAAGCACACGTATTACAACAAGAAGGCAAAAAAGAAAAACAAAATATGATACGTGTTCCATATCCAGATCGTTGGCCAAAAGAAATGGCATTAAAAATTAAAGATGATCTTCTCAATATTCTCGATGATCACGTTACTAATGATAATACACTTCGCGATATTAAATTCGATTTTGTACCACGCCCACAAACACCTTTAACAATCAATGACTATTTAGTTGATAAACGACCACCTCTTACTCTATTAACTTTACCAAATAATGCACAGAATCAACAATGTACGTATTATTTATTAATTATTTCGTTATCTTTCAACAATGTCCACTATTTTTAGAGATTATCATTAAAGAATGTTCATGTTTAACAATATACATCAAATTCAAAAACATTGCTTCATTTTGTGTTACATTATTTTTTTGTTGTTTTGTTCATATGTTTTTATTAGATTTAGTGAACTTATATTATATATTTAGTTTCAGCATTTTGATATAGTCTATCAAAAATATTTTTTTTTCTCATTTTAGATAGAAATATTTATCAAAAATATGAATATAGCTAGTAGTAAAGAACCATTGAAAACTCCAAGTCAAGATGCTCAAGGTCGTTGGTATGACTTACTATCACCAACACAAGTATTAACAGGACAAGAACAAACAACAACTACAACGACAATATCAAACAAAAAGAAAAAACAATCACGTAATCGAAAATTACAACGTTATTCACGAAAACTTCGTAAACAAGGATTAGATGAAGCAACTATACTAATGTATAAGCGTGCTAATCAACTAGAACAACAACAAAAACAACAGGATCAAACAGAGGACGTAGAAATGGAAGAAATAATTCCTCTAAATGATACAGTGGTAAGATTAAATAAATCAGTTTCTAGACATGTTGATTGTGTTCTTCGAAATAAGTATTCTTTTTTTTCTTTTTTTTCATTTACTAGACTTTACCAGGTCCATATAATCCTCAACAAAAAATAACGAAACGTAAACGAGATGAATCAGCTAAACAAAATGATACATCCATTATCACATCATTAAGTCAATTATCAATGAAAGAAAATTGTAAGAAAAAGAAAAAACGATCATCTTCGTCTTCGAAAATACAAGAACAGCAGCAACAACAACAACAACAAGACAAAGAAAATGGAAAAGAAGTTGAAGAAAATATGATTCAATTCAACAATAATAAGCAAACAACATCATTACATTATTATTTAAATGCTACAAATAAAAAATTTAAACAAATGTTAAAAGCTGCCCTTGTTGGTAGTAAAGATATTCTACAATGGTGTAAATTAAAAGACAATCTTCATTATCTACGTGAACATACTCGTTTATTAGATAGAGTACATTATCTTAAATTAGAAGAAGATCTTTGGGAACATTTTACAATTTATGGTGAAACATATCACTGCTGGACATCATCATTATCAAAAACAATTATTAAAGATAATAAATTAGAATCCGATTTTAAAGTATCGAAGAAGTCTATGGAAAAATATCGAGAAAGAATTAAACAACAAAAACAAGAAGCTGAAGAACAAGTTGAAAAACATGCCTTATTATTGAAAAATTATCAACATCAAGATTCAAGCGTCGATGAACAACATCTATGGGCTGCTATCTTAGCATTAGTACGTAAAGGTCAACATAAATTATCTCAAAATTATGAACATCGAAAAAAGTATTTCAAAAATAGTGCTAAAGATTATTCTTTTGTTAAAGCATGTTATGATTGTCAACCAACACAAGATGAAGTTATGTCAATGCAAGTTATTTGGCAAGCAACTATTAATGAATGTAAATCACAACAGAATGTCGATATTTTAAAACAACATCTCTTTATAAAACGAATACCTAAATCATTAGATTATCTTGATCAATCATTTTCAAATGTGGAACATACATTAACTAGACCTGTTTATAATGATAATGTAAGAACAACAATTTCAACACGTCATAAAAAAATTATTGCACAAAATAAATGTGATTTAATGACACTTTATATTAGTATGGCTGAAACAGCTGTACGTGGCTATTATCAATATGCTGAAAATGAAAAAAAGAAATTAGTCAATCGTATGAAACAAGATCCACTTCGACAAGAATTTATCGATCAATTTATCCAAGCTATTGAACAACGCCAAAAACATATTCGACAATATATGGAATATTTAACAAAACGACGTATTCATTTTTTCTACTATCGCTCCGACGATCGTCGACAAAAATGGTATCGTCGGAGCTATCATCTTAATTTATATTGGGATATTCTTCCATCATCACCTATTATTGAAGTTTGTACAAAATTAACACCAGAACAATTGGCATTACTTTCTCGTGGCCCAAAATATGTACCACCATGTCAAAGTCGATTTTATAAAAAGGAAGTCAGGAACAAAATGATTAAAGAAGAATATCAAAATATTATAAGTAAAGTAACAGAATTTTTTCGTCAACATTCTCATGGTATATCAGAAAAACGTATCAATGAATTTTCTATTGACCTTAAAAATCTTCTTCAACATCTTTATACAAAAAAATTACCACGAAAATTATCTGTACGTGCTAAACGTGAACATAAATTAATTATTAATATTCGTCGTCATTTACACAAATATCGACAAATGATTTTACGACGAACTGATAAAAGTAAAGTATTTCATCTAGGTGATGCCAATGATTATCAACGAAAAGTTCTTGAATATATGCAAGAAACTGAAGCTTATGAAGAAATTACATCGGATATTTCACCATTAGCAGATAATTTACAACAAGTTATTTCCTTACTTAATCGTCTTTACTATACAGAAAAACCTTTGATTACTAAAAAGCAATATGAAGTTATGTATCCAAAAGAAAATGAAATTGAATTAGGTCATCTGTATTTTCTACCAAAACCACATAAAGTATGTTTTTTTTTTATCGAATAATAATACAACATTGATTTTTACTTGAATACTTTCCTTATAGATTGGTACACCATTACGACCTATTGTAGCTGCAATTCATGCACCAGCTATATTAGTATCAAAATATCTTGATAATTTACTTCGTCCTGTTTTCAATCGTGTTGCACGAAAAACAATCTATATCGATAGTATAGATCTTGTCAAACAATTAGAAAAATATGAAAAAGACGGTCATTTATTGTCAACGACAAAATTTATTACAAGTGATGTAAAAAATCTTTATACTATGATACCAAAAGGCGGTGCATTGGATGCATTATATCGATTTTGTACGAAACATGCAACTGAACATAAAATTGGCAACTTAACTGTAAATACCATTATCCGATTAGCATGTCTTGTCTTAGATACCAATTATTTCGTTTTTGATGATAAATATTATAAACAAATTCGTGGTGGTGCTATGGGCTCACCTTTTACAATGATATTAGCTAATATATATATGTATGAATGGGAGCAATCATTAATTCAATATCAACACGAAAGAAATGAAGTCTATGGCCGGTAATGTCTATTTTAAAGAAAAAAAACTTGTTTTTTATCATTTATTTCTGTTTAGATATATTGATGATATTTTTATGACTTCGAATGAACCTGTTGAAAATATTAAAGCATTACTTGATCGAGAAAATGAAAAAGATCCAAATATTCATATTAGTTATACCATTCATGAATCTGTGGAATTTCTTGATGTTCTTCTTGAAAATATTCAAGGAAAATTAAAAACATCTGTTTTTCGTAAACCAGCTGCTGAACCATACATACTTCCATATACATCTGATCATCCACGGCATATTCATTCCAATACAATTCATACAGCCTTACTTCGTGGTGTTCGTCTTTGTTCAGATGTTGAAACATTCGATCAAGAACGATTAAACATTGAAATAGCATTACTTCTAAATGGATATCCACCAAAATTCATCAGTCATCATTTTAAACAATTCTTTAAAACTTATAATGCTTCACCAATCTACCAAGATTTACATGCAGAAACATATCAACAACTTCATCTTCAATTACTTAACGACTCATTAACTACTGATCAAGTACCACAACAATTAGAACCACAACAACAAGGCAACAAAACCAACAACGGGCACATAAAAACTAAACCAAAAAAACAAACAGAACTCATTATACATTATCGATATGAAATCGGACCATTACAAAAATTCAGTCGTGAATTCCGAAAACTTTGGGAAAAACATTTTTGTTATGAAAATTCATCGTTAAACAATATTCGACTGATACTTGGTACTCGAACCAACAAGACATTGGAACATTTACTAGTTAATAAAAAACCACGTCGCACTCTACTAAAGAATACAGAGAACAACATTAGCACAACAACGATGGAAACATGAAGACATGACTATATTTCTCACCTTGTAATATTTTTCATTGTACATATTTCCAGTAACTGAATAAAACATTTTCATCACTTCTAGATACTCCCTACCGCACTATATCCTATCTTATAACTAATATTGTAACATCTTCTTTTCTTCTACCGTTCTAGATAACTCGAATTAATCCAACATCTCGACTCACCAATCCATAATAATTAAAACATACAGTAAATCATCTGATAACCAATTTCGACCTTCACGACGATGAAATGCACACAAGCCAGACAACAATAAAAACAATTTCTAAGAAGGTAAACCATTTAAAAAAAACATATAATCCAATTGCATATTACCAAATACGATCCAACATGTGTCCCTTTTTACTTTAGACAACTAAACCTCCCACACCACAACGACGACTCCAGGTCATTAAAAACAAAATACAATCAACCACATAATAAAACTGTGAATATCCAACAAACCGAAACAAACACCACATATTGGTAAGATGCCATAAATACTAGCAGCTATTCACAGGTTACGACTGAGTACATCATAAACACCATTACCTACCGACCAGCGAAAAAAACGAAGTCACACAGCAAAGGATTTCGAAAAAATCCAGTACCGCTTTTCCTTAAACATCGAACATAAAATATATTCCAACTGACAACAAACCCGTATATAGAGATATAATATTGAGGTAATCCACCTGATGAAGTCCCGCCATGGACAGAAACAACAGTTGTCGTGGGTTGGCGATTATTCTAAATCACACCCCATTGTGTTTAGAAATCATTGATTTTTGTCAAAAATTTTCAACATAAGTAGATATTGACTTATATATTTGACTATGAATATATTTAAGTTAAATTCTACTTGAAAATTTTACATGTGCAATTGTTCTTATATAAAAACTTTAATTATTATATCGAAAAAAGTAATTCAAATGCTATATACATATAATTATGAATTACTATCTAAGTAGATATGATATTGAGGTAATCCACCTGATGAAGTCCCGCCATGGACAGAAACAACTGTTGTCGTGGGTTGGCGATTATTCTAAATCACACCCACACCCACACACCCACACCCAAATTCGTATGAGTTTGTGTACGTCTGTTTCTTTGTTTTTTGTATTTCATTTTGTTGCAGTCGTTTTTAACATCGGTCGCTGTATACATTGGAGAGCATTTTTGTCGATTTTTTTTAAATGTAAAATTATCGTAGAAAAATTACGAGTGTTGTTTCTATAGAATCTACTCTTCATCTTAGTAAAAACATAGAATCTAGTAAGTGAATAAAAGTTTGTGCTATTGTTGATGATTTGTTCGTTGTGTAGAAGATAAAACAATGGCCATGATCTCGACGTCAACTATAACAACTACACTATTAATCGATTTTACATTATTACCAGAACCTATAAGATATTCTGTTTTCGTTTCATTTATTGATCCTCGTCTTCGTTTTTATTCACCACGCTTCAATCGTTCAAAATGATCTAGTCCTATATACTTACCATTGCCCAAATGGTACTCAACACTCGTATATTCATCAATTAAAAATAACCGTTCAAAATGTTTAAATATCAATTATCTAACAGTAAAATCTATCAAACTTAACAATGAAATCATATCAGTATTATGTTCGAATTGAGTATGTTACAAATATGCTTCTTTTTAAATTTATTTTTGATTTATGTTTAGGAAAATTCCCTCTGACCATAAACAAAGTCATTCCATTAATTATTGTCTTTCTAAAGATATTGATTGAAAAGGACAATAGAAATAAACTCATATATAATCATTATAAACTAATTATAGAATTATAATGTGTTTTGAATTTATTAATGATTTGTTTTATAATGTAAATCATCATTTCTCGTAGCTGTTGTTATTCTCAGTAAAGCTTAGTCTGAAATATTTTTAAACTAAACAGAAAAGAATTCAATAATAAGAAAACATTAGTAAAGAAATTCCTAAATGTTTATAGAAAAATGATATTGCTTACTTTCCAGTCTCTTTTGCTGTTGATTTTAGATTGCGACAAATAATCATAGTTTATATCTTATTTTTGATCTCCATATACAAAACAGGATTAATTCTATTTGATTATCAATGGATCTCGAAGAAGATAAACGATTTTATACTTCAAATCTCAATACACATAGTAGTATCTATGACTCGATTTTATCATCACCAGTAACAATGCAACAACAATCAATCGTGAAAAAACAGAAAAAATGTCACGGTAACTTGAAAGAACAACGTATACGACGACGAAAGCTTAAACAGACATCAAATAATCAAAGAGTGGAAGATTCGAATCATGAAAATTGTAATGTGTTAAATTTACAGTTAAACTCTTCTAATATCGAAGCCAATACAGCAAATGATAATAGAAGTTGGTTTATTACTACAGCAGAGGTATTTAAGTCATTTTGGCACAGAATGTTCTATCTTTTTTCAATAACTTTTTACATTCAAAGGTTTCAACTACATATGACGGAAATATTACTAAAAAACGAAAAAAACTTCCAATACAACAAGGAACAATTACGACAGCAACCAGAACACTCTCTGAAATATCTATTTCAGAACCATCAAAAAAAAAACAGAAGAAAGACAAACGAAAATTACGGACAACTAATAAGCAGAATGATCATTTTTTTGGCAAGATTTACAAGTTTGTCAATAATTCAACATATAGGACGGAGATTGTAATTTTAAAATTTTTGCTTTGTTTAGAAAATCGAAATATCTAAAAGTTAAATCATTTGTTCTTGTTCGAACATTACGATTACATCTTAAACATCTATTACAGACATCAAATGAACGAAAATTTGTTCTTACTCGATTAAAATTGCTCGATGAACAATATTGTGTTACACTTTGGCAGGATCTATGGCAATTTTATTTTGATTTTGGAATAAAACATTCAATCTGGCCGGTAAGCTTGTCTTTTAAAATAAAACAAATCTGAAGGCATTCAATTAAAAAATATTCCTATCTATTTATTTTCTCAGTGTATATATCTGTCTATACATACTTTTAGGAATCGGTAACATTAAAAGTTAAAATAAGAAATGGTGACCAAATAAAAAGTTTAATCATGAATTATTTACATGAAATCGAAAACAATCTTCAGCAATGCCATGAGAAATTGACTAGTCAAATGTTTCGTCGTCCATCAACATTATCATTTGAAACAATAGATAGTTCTCTAAAAGAATTTGTCTATCTTCATCAAAAACGATTTACGAAAAAAATTAATTGTCAAAAAGTTAAGTTAACAGCGAAGTTACATGATAATCAACTATGGCAACAACTTTCATCATATCAAATGACTATTGAACAAGTATTAAAATAAACTAATAAGGAACACAAAGGCGATAAGAATGTTTCATGTTTTGCAAGCTTATTGTCCTTCAACTATATCAAACTAAATAATAAATTTAATTTATGTTTTAGCTTGAAGGAATCGAACGACTTATTTCTATCCAACACGAACAAATGCAAATATATGAAGAGTTACTTATGTTAGAACAACGAATTCTATGTAGATTCTTATCTAAATCATTCGATGATATTTCTACTCATCAAATCAATTCAATCGAAAATAATAATAACTCAGATTTAATAATGAAAGAAAGAAAATTACAACAAATTAAACGAAATATGCTTAATGATTGTATTCATAGCTATGAACAAAAGATTCTTCTTATCGAACAACAATATCAACAAGAACTAACTACATTTGAGAACATCAGCTCGATCAACAATACTCAAGATTACAAAATGTCTTTAATGATTTCACTCAAAGCTTTTTTAGAAAATCGGATTTTTGAGATGAAACATTCGTGTCGTTTTAAGATGACTTTATTTCGTAGCAAACTTTTTCGTCGTCGTAGTCGTTTATTATCTACTAAAAATAAAATTACTGACGTATATCCACAAACTATTATCGATGTATCTAATCTTCCGTTCAATGATGAAGAATTATCATATATTTCAAGAACAGGTTCATTTTATAAAAATGCTAAGATGTTTGATACCCATCTAATACAGTTATTTTCTTATATTTGATAGGTCCAAGTTATATTCGACCGAATCAAAGTGCTCTACGTCCTTATCCACAACGACTTCTTCGAGTACAACAAGATCATGATTATCTAATGAAACAAATAGTGCATTATCTTAGCGGCTATTGTTATATACCATCCAATGCAAATGTAATTAAGCAATTATCTAACCAATTGAAAGATCGTTTAACTTTTCGACACATGTCAGCCATACCTATTTTTGATGATATACGTGCACATCGTGAGCTTCATCTCGTCCAAACTATTCGACGAAAGCTTAAAAAAGCAAAGCTTGTTCTTCGTCCAACAGATAAAAGTGGTGTTTTTCATATTGGTTCACTTAGTGATTATGAGCGCAAGATCGCAGAATATCAAACAAAGACAAGAGCATATATCGAATTATCGGAAAATCCATTATCAGACATTTTAAATAAAGTAACTCATTTACTTAATGAATTACTTTCTAAAAAGCAAATTACCGTCAAAAAACATTATGGTAAAATGATGCCTGATCGAAACAAAGTGGAATTATCACATATGTATTATCTTCCAAAAGTGCACAAAGTAATATTGATAATTGAATTATTCCGTTCTATAATCGTTTTAATGTTCTCTTTGCTATATTTTTTCTTTTTTTTTAATAACAGCCAGCTACACCACTTCGTCCAATAATGAACACAATGAAAGCACCAACCACTGGTATTTCACGATTCTTAGATCAATTGATTCGCCCATTGTTTTACAAACATGTTCGATCAACTACCATTTTTGACGGTAGTGATCTTATTCATCGGCTCATTGATTATGTAGCTAGAGGACGTCTCAAATCTTCAACATTGTTCTGTACATTCGATATTATTGATCTCTACACAATGTTGCCACAAGAAGAATCATTAAATGTTCTGTGTGAATTCCTTATCGAACATGGTTATAAGAAGATTGATGGTATTCCAATAGATGCCATACGAAGACTAGCTCGTTTAGTATTAACAGAAAATGTATTCGTTGATGGTTCAAAAATTTACCGACAAATCTTAGGTGGAGCAATGGGATCACCTTTTACACTCACTTTAGCAAATATATTCATGTGGAAATGGGAAAAAAACCTTCTATCGCAACTATCTGATGCTATAGAAATATACGGCCGGTAGGTTCTACCTTTCAAAATTACATATTTGATAAATTTTTTTATGTTTTATTTCAAAAAGGTACATTGATGATGTCTTCTTTACAACAAATAAAACCAAACAGGAAATAGAACAATTATTACAACATGCAAACAATTATCATCCAAATATAAAACTAAACAGTAGCATCGGATTTAATGCGACATTTCTGGATGTTTACATAGAAAACAAACAAGGAATGCTCATAACATCTGTACATCACAAAGAATCAGCCGAACCTTATATTACACCATTCAAATCAGATCATCCGAGACATACATTTGCAAATATTATACAAGGACAAATAACACGAGCAGCACGATACTGTTCCAGTTTTGAAGAATTTGATAAAGAGCGTAGAAATATTCGTTTAACATTACTTTACAACGGGTAATCGTACTTCCTTAAAATTCTTTCCTTTTCATCCAGAAATTCATTTATTTATTAGGTATCCTACAAACTTCATCGATAAACATTACAGAAAATTTTTTTCTAAAAACCAACAATTAACATCTAACTTATTAGCAATCACTCCAAAAAATGAAAAATATCAATTCATGCGAGCCAGCACTCTTGAAATACTGACCACGACGCAAACGCAAGGACTATCCGCCACTGTCGATACGACAAAACATCCCAACGGCAATAAAAACTACAACGTCACCGGAAACCAACAAGAAACATCAACAATAAGTACAACATTCCATCAACAAAATAGGACACTAATTCTACATTATACACATGAACGACGCCTGCAAACATATCAAAAAGATGTCCACAAAATTTGGGAAAACATTTTCAGAGACACACATANAATAAACAAACAACATAATTACATTATTATTTAAATGCTACAGATAAAAAATTTAAACAAATGTTAAAGGCTGCCTTTGTTGGTGGTAAAGATATTCTACAATGGTATAAATCAAAAGACAATCTTCATTATCTACGTGAACATACTCGTTTAGTAGATAGAGTACATTATCTGAAATTAGAAGAAGATCTTTGGAAAAATTATACAATTTATGAAGAAATATATCACTGTTGGACATCACCATTATCAAAAACAATCATTAAAGATAATAAATTAGAAGAAGATTATAAAATATCGAACAAGTCTATGATAAAATATCGAGAAAGAATCAAACATCAACAACAAGAAGCTGAAGGACAAGTTGAAAAACATGCCTTATTATTGAAAGATTATCAACATCAAGATTCAAGCGTCGATGAACAACATTCATGGGCAGCTATCTTAGCATTAGTACGTAACGGTCTACATAAATTATCTCAAAATCATGAACATCGAAAAAAATATTTCAAAAATAGTGCCAAAGATTATTCTTTTGTTAAAGCATGTTATGATTGTCAACCAACACAAGATGAAGTTATGTCAATGCAAGTTATTTGACAGGCAACTATTCATGAATGCAAATCACAACAAAATGTCGATATTTTAAAACAACATCTCTTTATAAAACGAATACCTAAATCATTAGATTATCTTGATCAATCATTTTCAAATGTGAAACATAAATTAGCTAGACCTATTTATAACGATAATATGAGAACAACAATTTCAACACGTCATAAAAAAATTATTGCACAAAATAAATGCAATTTAAGGACACTTTATATTAGTATGGCTGAAGCAGCTGTACATGGTTATCATCAATATGATGAAAATGAAAAAAAGAAGTTAGTCAATCGTATGAAACAAGATCCACTTCGACAAGGATTCGTCGAACAATTTATCCAAGCTATTGAGCAACGCCAAAAACATATTCGACAATATATGGAATATTTAACAAAACGACGAATTCATTTTTTCTACCATCGCTCCGACGATCGTCGACAAAAATGGTATCGTCGGAGCTATCATCTTAATTTATATTGGGATATTCTTCCATCATCACCTATTATTGAAGTTTGTGTAAAATTAACACCGGAACAATTGGCATTACTTTCACGTGACCCAAAATATGTACCACCATGTCAAAGTCGATTTTATAAGAAGAAAACTAGGAACAAAATGATTCAAGACGAATATCAAAATATTATTAGTAAAGTAACAGAATTTATTCGTCAACATTCTTATTGTATATCAGAAAAACGTATCAACGAATGTTCTATTGATCTTAAAAATCTTCTTCAACGTTTTTATACAAAAAAATTATCACGAAAATTATCGGTATGTGCTAAACGTGAACATAAATTAATTATTAGAATTCGTCGTTATTTACACAAATATCTACAAGTGATTTTACGACGAACTGATAAAAGTGAAGTAGTTCATCTAGGTGATGCCAATGATTATCAAAGAAAAGTTCTTGAATATATGCAAGAAACGGAAGCTTATGAAGAAATTACATCGGGTATTTCACCATTAGCAGCCAATTTACAACAAGTTATTTCCTTACTTAATCGTCTTTACTATACAGAAAAATCTTTGATTACTAAAAAGCAATATGAAACCATGTATCCAAAAGAAAATGAAATTGAATTAGGTTACCTCTATTTTCTGCAAAAAACCACATAAAGTATGTATTTTTTATCGAATAATAAAACAACATTGATTTTTACTTGAATACTTTGCTTATAGATTGGTACACCATTACGACCAATTGTAACGGCAATTCATGCACCAGCTATACTAGTGTGAAAATATCTTGATAATTTACTCCGTTCTATTTTCAATCATGTTGCACGAAAAACAATCTATATCAATAGTGTAGATCTTGTGAAACAATTAGAAAAATATCAAAAAGAAGGCCGTTTATTGTCAACGACAAAATTTGTTACAGTTGATGTAGAAAATCTTTATACTATGATACCAAAAGGTGGTGCGTTGGATGCAGAATACCGATTTTGTGCGAAGCATGCAACTGAACATAAAATTAGCAATTTTACTGTAAATACCATTATTCGATTTGCATGTCTTGCCTTAGATACCAATTGTTTTGTTTTTGATAATAAATATTATAAACAAATTCGTGGTGGTGCTATGGACTCACCTTTTACAATGACATTAGCTAATATATATATATGCATGAATGGGAACAATCATTGATTCAACAACAACAAGCAAGAAATAAACTATATGGTCGGTAACTTCTATTCTAAAAATAAAACATTTGTTTCTTATCACTAATTTCTTTTTAGATATATTGATGATATTTTTATGACTTCGAATGAACCTGTTGAAATCATTAAAGCATTACTTGATCAGGAAAATGAAAAAGATCCAAATATTCGTATTAGTTATACCATTCATGAGTCTGTGGAATTTCTTGATGTTCTTCTTGAAAATCTTCAAGGACAATTGAAAACATCTGTTTTTCGTAACCCAGCTGCTGAACCATATATACTTCCATATACATCTGATCATCCACGGCATATTCATTCGAATACAATCCATACTGCCTTACTTCGTGATGTTCGTCTTTGTTCACACGTTGAAACATTCTATCAAGAACGATTAAATATTGAAATAGCCTTACTTATAAATGGATATCCGCCAAAATTTATCAGTCATCATTTAAAAAAATAAAAAAAAAATACAATGCTTCGTCTATCTATCAAGATTTACATGCAGAAACGTATAACCAAGTCCATCTTCAATTACTTAATCACTCCTTAACTGATGATTAAGTACCACAGCAATCAGAACAACAACAACTAGGTGAAGAAGGCAAGAATGAACACATAAAAAGTAAACCAAAAAAACAAATAGAACTCATTGTACACTATCGGTATGAAAGCGGACCATTAAAAACATTCAGTCGTGAATTCCGCAAAATTTGGAAAAAACATTTTTGCTATGANCATAAATGGGATCGCCGGAGCTATCATCTTAATTTATATTGGGATATTCTTCCATCATCACCTATTATTGAAGTTTCTATCAAATTAACACCGGAACAATTGGCTTTACTTTCTCGTGGCCCAAAATATGTACCACCATGTCAAAGTCGATTTTATAAGAAGGAAGCAAAGGACAAAATTATTCAAGAAGAATATAAAAATATTATTACTAAAGTAACGGAATTTATTCGACAACATACTTATTGTGTATCAGAAAAACGTATCAACGAATTTTCTACTGATCTTAAAAATCTTATTCAACGTCTTTATACAAAAAAATTATCACGAAAATTATCAGTACGTGCTAAACGTGAACATAAATTAATTACTAGTATTCGTCGTTATTTACATAAATATCGACAAGTTATTTTACGGCGTACGGATAAAAGTAAAGTATTTCATCTAGGTGATGCCAATGATTATCAACGAAAAGTTCTTGAATATATGCAAGAAACAGAAGCCTATGAAGAAATTACATCTGGCATTTCACCATTAGCAGCCAATTTACAACAAGTTATTTCATTACTTAATCTTCTTTACCATGCAGAAAAACCTTTGATTTCTAAAAAGCAATATGAAGCAATGTATCCAAAAGAAAATACAATTGAATTAGGTCACCTCTATTTTCTACCAAAACCACATAAAGTATGTTTTCTTTTTGTCAAAAAATAAAACAATATTGATTTTTACTTGAATATTTTGTTTATAGATTGGTACACCACTACGACCAATTGTAGCAGCAATTCATGCACCAGCTATATTAGTGTCAAAATATCTTGATAATTTACTTCGTCCTATTTTCAATCGTATTGCACGAAAAACAATCTATATCGATAGTATAGATCTTGTGAAACACTTAGAAAAATATCAAAAAGAAGGTCATTTATTGTCAACAACAAAATTTATTACAGTTGATGTAAAAAATCTTTACACTATGATACCAAGAGGTGGTGCATTGGATGCCTTACATCGGTTTTGTACGAAACATGCAACTGAAAAAAAAATTGGCAATTTAACTGTAAATACCATTATTCGATTAGCATGTCTTGTCTTAGATACCAATTGTTTCGTTTTTGACAATAAATATTATAAACAAATTCGTGGTGGTGCCATGGGTTCACCTTTTACAATGACATTAGCTAATATATATATGTATGAATGGGAACAATCCTTGATTCAACATCAACAGGAAAGAAATGAACTCTACGGCCGGTAATTTCTATTTTAAAGAAAAAAAAATTGTTTTTTATCATTTAATTCTTTTTAGATATATTGATGATATTTTTATGACTTCAAATGAACCTGTTGAAACCATTACAGCATTACTTGATAGGGAAAATGAAAAAGATCCAAATATTCGTATTAGTTATAATATTCATGACTCTGTGGAATTTCTTGATGTTTTTATTGAAAATATTCAAGGACAATTAAAAACATCTGTTTTTCGTAAACCAGCTGCTGAACCATATATACTTCCATATACATCTGATCATCCACTGCATATTCATTCCAATACAATTCAAACAGCCTTACTTCGTGGTGTTCGTCTTTGTTCAGACATTGAAACATTCGATCAAGAACGATTAAACATTGAAATAGCATTACTTCTAAATGGATATCCACCAAAATTTATCAGTCATCATTTTAAACAATTCTTTAAAAATTATAATGCTTCGTCTATCTATCAAGATTTACATGCAGAAATGTATCAACAACTCCATCTTCAATTACTTAATGAATCCATAACTACCGATCAAGTACCACAGCAATTAGAACAACAACAGCTGGGCCAAGAAATTAACAACGGATGCATAAAAACTAAACCAAAAAAACAAATAGAACTTATTATACATTATCGATATGAAAGTGGACCATTAAAAAAATTCAGTCGTGAATTCCGAAAACTTTGGGAAAAACATTTTTGCTACGAAAATTCATCGTTAAACAATATTCGATTGATACTTGGTACTCGATCAAACAAGACATTGGAAACTTTACTAGTTAATAAAAAACCAGGCCGTACTCTATTACGAAATATAGACCCCAACATTAGCACAACAACAATGGAAACATGAAGACATGACTGTATTCCTCACTTTGTAATATTTTTCATTGTACATATTTCCAGTAGCTGAATAAAACATTTTCATCACTTCTAGATTTTGTCTACCCAACTATATCCTATCTTTATTAATGTTGTAACATTTTGTTTTTTTCTAGTGTTTTAGATAACTAGAATCAATCCAACATCCAGACACAACATTTTCAAAAAACTAAAACATATAGTCAATCACCTGATCAACAACGTCGACCTTCACGAACATGAAATTCATACAAACAACAAAACTTCAAAAAACGATTACAAAGAAGGCAAACCATAGTGAAATAAACATAAGTTTCAATTAACGATTACCAAATGCCATCCAACACGTTTCCTTTTCTACTTCAGATAAATACAAATTTCAACAACACAACGATGACTCATTCTCATTAAAAATCAAATACAAGAAAATCACATAAAAAAAATCCTGCTCAACTAATAAAAACAAAATCAACAGCATATCTTGGAAATATGCAATAACCATTACAAATTTTTAAACAATTCTGACTGAGAACATCAAAAACACCAATCCATACTCACCAGCAGGAAAAACGACTCACAGGACAAGATCTCAAAACAACGTCAGTTGAAATATTTCTTCCCTGCCAAATGCAAAATCACTTCCAATTCAACACAAACCCTAAGATAGAGACATAATATTAAGAATTCCATCTGATAATGTCCCGCCACAGGCAGAAACAACCGTTGTCGTGCACAGGCGATTATTCTATATCACAGACCCTTATTATTATTTGAGCGAGTTATAACTTTTATGTAATTATGAGATTCCAAACATGCCTGATGAAGATCAGAATAAGCCCTGATCGAAACGCGTCGTGTGATGCTTTGAATTTCAACTATATATTTATTATTACTTTGGATTAATTCTATTGTTTGAAGTACTGCATAGATAAATATAATTCGTTTGTGATTCTTCGGAATCATTCAAAATAATTATAGCACAGTCAAAGCCAAGTGATGATTCACTCATAGGGGTGATGACATCCGGATCTTGGCATTCCGAGAGATAATATATCAGAATCATTCATAATATATCTCGTACAGGTCAGAAAACGCAAAGTTTAAGCAGAAATACCAAAAAATTCAAATCAACGATAGCGTCTTGAAAAATACGAAATATATGAAAGAAAATTCTCCTGATTGATAATCTATGAGAATCATTCATAATATATCTCATACGGGTCAAGAAACCCAAAGGTTTACTAGAAATACCAAAAAATCCAAATTAACGATATCGTCTTGAAAAATATGAAATATATTAAAGAAAATTCTCCTGATTGATAATATGTCTGAATCAGTCATAATATATCTCGTACAGGTCAGAAAACCCAAAGGTTAAGCAGAAATACCAAAAAATTCAAATTAACGATATCGTCTTAAAAAATATGAAATGTATGAAAGAAAATTCTGCTGATTGATAATATATCAGAATCATTCATAATATATCTCATACAGCTCAAGAAACCCAAAGGCTTAGCAGAAATACCCAACAAATTCAAATCAACGCTATCGTCTTCAAAAATATGAAATATATGAAAGAAAATTCTGCTGATTGATAATATATGAGAAACATTCATAATATATCTCATACAGGCCTGAAAGCCCACATGTAAAGCACAAATACACAAAAAAATAAAATCAAAGATATCGTCTTCAAAAATAGGAAATATATGAAAGAATATTCTGCTGATTGATAATATATGAGAATCATTCATAATATATCTCGTACAGGTCACAAAACCCAAAGGTTAAGCAGAAAACCCCAAAATATTCAAACAAACGACATCGTCTTGAAAAACGTTAAACTTAGTAAAGAAAATTCTCCTGATTGATAATATATGAGAATCATTCATAATATATCTCATACAGGTCAGAAAACCCAAAGGTTAAGCAGAAATACCAAAAAATTCAAATTAACGATATCGTCTTAAAAAATATGAAATGTATGAAAGAAAATTCTGCTGATTGATAATATATGAGAATCATTCATAATATATCTCATACAGGTCAAAAAACCCAAAGGTTAAGCAGAAATACCAAAAAATTCAAATTAACGATATCGTCTTGAAAAACGTTAAACTTAGTAAAGAAAATTCTGCTGATTGATAATATATGAGAATCATTCATAATATATCTCATACAGGTCAAAAAACCCAAAGGTTAAGCAGAAATACCAAAAAATTCAAATTAACGATATCGTCTTAAAAAATATGAAATGTATGAAAGAAAATTCTGCTGATTGATAATATATGAGAATCCTTCATAATATATCTCATACAGGTCAAGAAACCCAGAGGTTTAGCAGAAATACCAAAAAATTCAAACAAACGATATCGTCTTGAAAAATATGAAATATTTTAAGGAAAATGGTCCTGATTGATAATATATCAGAATCATTCATAATATATCTTGTACAGGTGAAAAAACCCAAAGGTGAAATAAAAATACACAATATATTCAAATACATCACACAGACTAGAAAAATACCGGAAAAATACGGAAAAATTCTAATATAGACGAATATATGTTGTACAGGTCAAAAAAAACCAACGCTCGAACAAAAATACCCAGTTTGCTCAAATAGATGATGCAGACTAGGGAAATATCGAAAAAAATCGGGATAATTGTAATATGCCCGAATATATGTTCTAC
>CAJNSZ010000538.1:0-73838 GCA_905329745.1 Rotaria sp. Silwood2
CAACGACTACAAAAAAAAAGCTACACCCACAACTACTACAAAATATCCCACCACAACTACACCGTGCACAACGACTGCAAAAAAAAGCTACAACCACCCACACCCACACCCACACCCCGCCCACACCCACACCCACACCCCACCCACCCTGAACTTTTTAGATTTAGCAAAAAAATTGAGCTACTATGTACTGAAGAGGAAAATACATGACTTTATATACTTCCAAAATGAATTTACAGTATAGCGTGGTAGTAAAGTACTACTGAAGCATCAAATAAGGCCGAGAAACATTGTTTAGTTCTCAAAAAGGGAACATGAGTGTTCCTATGTTTGGCAAAAAAAATCCTAAAAGAGAAGAAATTTGCTCCGGTTTCGAAAACTTGTCCCGAAAAAAGAGACAATTACGTTCTCTTTTTGGAAAGAAAGAGCATCAAGTACGATTGAGTCCCATTGAATTACTGCACAAAAAAGTGCGCACTTTGAAGTACTTCAAGTTTGAAGTCTTGTGTTTTCTCTCTTATTTTTTCCACATTTTCTTTGCTGTCTAGAATTATGAATCCGAATCTAAAGAGATTCGAAAACAAACCCTTGATCCTGATTTGGATGCATTACATACCTATTTGCTTTGCCTAATTAAATAATCTGATGTTTAAGGTTTAAAGCAACCAATTAATTAACGAACCGCATATTTTCTTTGAATAATGCCATCGCATCGAAAGAGCAAGCCTTTCACACTTCTATTGAACAAGTCACTTGTTTCCCAAATCCACCGTGTTCTGAAAAAAACCTATTTCCAGCTGAGTAAAAGGCATATTTTTCAAAGCTCATTGGCAATAAATACCACTACTGATCATTGGAAGACGACTACTGATCATTGGAAGACGACTACTGATCTTAGCGTCTGTAGCCCATTACCATCATCAATCGTTCCACGAATAGAAAATAAGAAATATGAAGAAGATAATCTTGAAGACTTGCTTATTATTTGGCCTGATGAAAACATAAATCACCTTGAAGAGAGTACATGCAAACGAAAAACTCGCCTACGTGAAATAGTGAATTGTTTTAAAAGGTTTGATGATTCTACCTCATGTCTTAATTTCATTAGAACGATCAAAGATGAGACAATTTTTCTGATAATCTCTGGATCATTGGAAAAGACTTTTATCAATGAGATCCATGATTTTTCACAAGTTTTCTCAGTTTACATCTATTGTTTTCATGACAATCAGCATAAACAATGGACGCACGATTACCGAAAAATTGTCGGTACATTCACAAAAGAACATGAACTAATTCAGCAAATCACACAAGATGTTTCATCATTCTTCTATAATTATCTATCGGTCAGTGTCATTCATTCGATTGATTCAAATGGAAAATCAATTCAAGACCTAACTAAAGATCGAGCAAGATTCATGTGGTCGCAACTTCTAATGGATAATCTGTTTCGTTTGCCACACACGAAATATTCAAAAGAGAACTCAATACAAGAACTTTGTCGGCAATATAAAAATAATAATTTTCAATTAGAAAAAATTAGCGAATTTGAGAAGAATTACGTTTCATCAAATGCAATTGCATGTTATACACGTGATAATTTTCTTTATCGTATTATAAACAAAGCATTACGAACACAAAATATACTGTATATATTGAAATATCGACATTTTATCATTGACTTGTACCAGAATTTGAAATTCCTGCATTCTGAATTCCTCAAAACTTCATCGGAAAAAGTTCTCACTGTCTATAGAGGGCAAAGGATGGCTGTAGATGAATTCGAAAAACTGAAAACGAATAAAAATGGTTTTATCGTAATGAATACATTTTTTTCGACTACTTATTCGTCTACAGTAGCACTTGAATTTGCTGGTAATGGATTGGATCGACCGATGTTCGAATAAGTCCTTTTTGAAATTGAAATTGATGTAAATCTGCATAAAACACTATTTACAAATGTTGATGGTTTTAGTCAATTTAAACATGAAAAAGAATTAATCTTGTCTCTGGGAGCTGTTTTTCGAATCGAATCTATAGAGCCATTAACTGATACACTTTGATTTGTCAACTTGATGTCTGCTAGCGAAACAGATACAGTGAAACTCGATTGTTTAGCTCGTTATATCAAGAAAAGTATGAGGAACTCATCAAGTTATCTTTCGTTTGGCACACTTTTGCAGGATGTTGGTGAATATGATCAAGCAGAAAGATTCTATGAATCATTGTTAAATGAACTTCCGTCAAAGCACCAAGATATTGCAGCTATTTATGCAAGTTTAGGATCAACAATTGTTAAAACACAAAAGAATCTTCAACTAGCATTTTATTATTTGAGACAATCACTCGCACTACAAATGAAAGTATTCCCAGAGAATCTTCTACTCCCTGAGACTCTAGCGAGTATTGCCGCAATTTTGGTCGAACATCAACAATATCAATTAGGACTCGATTGTTATCAACTCATTCTGACAATCTACAACAGTGTCGAACCGAAAAAACATTCTATAGTTCTCTTAAGGCATGCCCGTGTTTACAATAATATCGGATACATTTATTCTAAACTGAGAAAATTTTCTTTTGCATTGAAATGCTACAAAGTGTCCCATAAAATCGAAAAAACACTGTTGCCATCTAATCATCCAACAATCGCTACTGGATTGAATAATATTGCTGCAATTTATTTGATGAAACAGAATTTTCAATTAGCAGACAAATATTTTCAACAAGCAAACGAGATTCGTCAAACATCTCTACCATTTGAGCATCATCCGGAACTCATACAAATGTACAATAACATTGGAGTAGCTCAGTATGAACGAAAAAATTTTGATCAAGCATTAATTCTTTTCCATAAAGCTTGGGAAATTCAACTGAAATGTTTGCCGCCTGTTCATACACAAACTGCCATACTTTATAACAGCTTGGAACACACGTATCTTGGTAAAAATAACTATTACGAAGCTCTGCAAATGTATAAAAAAGCATTAGAGATTGGTCAACAATGTTGGCCATCGACTCATCCCGAAATTAGCCAAGCACATGGCAATATCGGCAATATTTGTCGACTTTTGAAAGATTATACAAGAGCATTGAACAGCTGTGAAAAAGCGCTGGAGATTGCACACAGCAGCTTACCATTAGACCATCCTGATCTAGCAGAAGCTTATAAAAATCTTGCACAAGTCTACAGTGATACTGATGATCATTCGATGTCTTTAGCTAATTTTCTCAAAGCACTTGACATTTATACCAAAAAATCACCAATGAATCCATTTCAACTAGGTGTTTTGTATGAGAAGATTGGCGTCAAATATAATGAAGTAGATCAGTATCAAGAAGCATTAAATTATTTACAAAAAACCTTGAATATATTTCAATTATTTCATGAAGATGAATCATTATTGACAATATTATTTTTTAGCCTTGGTCGCGCTTATTATCAGAACAGTGACTATGACAATGTTTTACAATACATGGAAAAATGTCTTCATTATGAGTTATTGTCCATACCGAAAGTTAGTAATAGTAGTCTTTCACAAACATATGATGCTCTGGGAGATGCCTATAAAAAAAAAGGATTATCCAAATGCACTGAGAAAACTATGAACAAGCATTGACAAGTATCCTCAACGATGATTCAATATCGTCGGCTGACAATGATCACTCGACTCTGATTCAACAATATCAAAATAGCATTGAACTGGTTAAAGCGGTATTAAGCTAACTCTAATTTAGATGCTTCTACATTAACTTACCTATTCCTCATCAGTTAATTATCTCATTTTTTTTCGAACTTTGAAATACTTAGGGCATGGATATTGGTGTGAAAAGAAAGTTTTTTGGTACATAACAAATTCCTTTTCTAATTACTTCGGTTAATGAAGCGTATCGAAAACCATAATCGATGGTTCAATTTAAACCAATCGATACGTGTTTCAATTACATTTCCTCATTCATTCTCATATGACTTGTTAGAAGCGCGTACCAGCTGTGTAATAACAAATCACAAGTGTATAAGTACTGTTAATTAAGAAAAAGAAATAAAATTCGAAGACCCTCAAAAAGATGTTTTGGATTATTACGTATGGAATATAATTACTAATAAAATGCAATGGAATAAAGTTGAAAACTATCATATATTAATTAATGACATAAAAAAAAGGAATCTGTCGTGTACCATTATATGATCTTACTTGCAGTGTCAAAAATTGGTCGCTGAGAATTTTGTCCATTTTGAAAAGCAAAGGTGCATACATATAAAAAAGTCATTTTCTTGTAAATTATAGAGCTTTTCACGCTTCATCTTGTAGTGTTGTTTTTTCTTTTAATAAAGCATATCAAGGGTGTGTGGGTATGAATGTAAGTGTTCGTTTCATTCACATCCACTCACCTACATCCCAATTCTTTTCTGTAATTTCAGCTTATATTCGTTTTGTAAAACGACAGTTTTGCATGTAGTGTATCAATTGAGCGTTTCGAAAAATGACTCTACTTTCATTGCAAACATCAGTTCTGAATTCATGAAGTTTTATTACATGCAATTTCAACAAACTATAATCGATTTTCTCATTAAATAATATTTCTCACTATACGGTTACACTGACGTGAGTCGTATCTCGGAGAATATGCAGGAACCTCTCCAGCTCTCTCCTTTCGACTTCAATCACTACTCTTCCCTTTAGATAATAAATAATGTACTAATAAAAATCCTAAAAGGATTTAGGTTCCTATTGATGCTTGATTAAACTATTGAATTTTTTTCAGGGGGTCTTAGGTTGTTCTAAAACTCGACTAGACTAGCTTTCATAAAAGAATTCACAAGTTTCGAACAAAGTCTCTTCGAGATATGAAACTTTCAAAAAATGCATGCTACATACACTATCCATGGAAAGAAGATCTACATCTTGAAAGTCTGATATGTCGAAGAGACTTTATTGAAAATTTCTCAAATTTTTTATGAAAACTAGTCTAATTCATTTCTCTATATGCACAAAGTTTCAGATCAAAATTCGAAAAAAAACGAATTTTTGTGATCGATATCTTATTCAAACCTTTGTAGGAATCCAAATCCTCATATGATTTTCATTAGAGCACTATGGAGTACCTATAGATGAAAAAAAGTCATTGAAATTGGAAGAGGGCAGTCGAAGAGATTTTCTCGTAAGAAATCGGAATTTCTAACTTGTGCAAGAACTCTCAACGAAGTTGCCATTATTCCTTGGAGAAACAAGATTTGGTCATTAGTTTCCTTACAATGCCGCTATTCATGAAAGCCAAAGTGATTCTTTTTCTGCAATAGTTTTTGTACTCGCATATTCACATTCACAAATTCTCTAATGAATATCAGTGCGAGAGCAAAATACTTCGTGAATATTATGTTTTTTTGATTTTAGCAATCATGAAACTGCGATAGAACTGAGAAGGAATTCCTATTTCTCTCAGTCCTTGGACATCTTTCAAATATTTGACGATTTTTTGTGCATTTATATTCATTGGAAAAATATGAGATGTAATGTGTATTACAATCAGAGTTTTTTTTTTCTTTCAGAATATATGCTTACAATATTTTCTGTGACTTTTGACTATTGAACTATAAGTAAATCTTGACAGAACTAAAAAAAGAAAATTTTTGGAAGGGAAAAATCTTCTTTTTCTGAAGATAGATCTGCTTCCTGTAGTCATCAAATAATTTCTGTAAATAAATAGTACTTAACGGTGATAATGATGCAAGAATCAAGAGTTTTGGTTGGTTGGCAAAAAGAAATGGTAGAGTTATCACGAAAGGTCATTTTGTGCTAAAAGGGCAAAAATTTGAAAAATCATCATTTTTCTTGCAGTAGGTTTTATAAAAACCTTTACTACTTGTCAACACTTTACAAAAAAATTTACCACTTTGTAGAGAATTACTTCTCTGTGTCTTCCAATATATTCGACGATATGTGTTGTGCCATGTTTGACACTTACTTCATTGAAGACTTTTTCTTTCAAAAAAAACATTTTGAATCTTTTCATTCTGATACATTACCAATGCATTAAAATACGCAAAAAATAGTCAAATATTTCGCCTAGAAACTTTCTACGCCATCCTTATTTTATTAATTTTGTATCAAGAATAATCTCTAAAAAAAATCAATTTATACGTCTGTATTCTATCAATATTTTCATGAGAAACAAAACAAAATACAAAAAGATAGAAGAGAAATGAATCAAGTATTATATGAATACGTTCTCAATCAAAAAGACAATATAACCAGTAATAAGCAAGAGAGAAGAAACAAGAAGAATGAGAAGGATAACCGAACACGCGACAAATAACGATGATGACACGCTCAAAAAAAAAAAGCATAGGAAAAATAAAAAAGAAAGAAAGAAAGAAAAATGATATTGATGAGTATAAAAGCGAGAAATGAAATGCATCACTGATACTCAAATAGTCATCATTAAACGTATCTATCTATATATCTATATATATATATATGCATTCTTTTTTGTTTTGTTTCATATTATATCAGATCTTCATGAATATTTCATGTAGTATGATATGAGACAACAAGTATATAAAAACAATTACTCGATGCGGTTGTCAGTCAAATGTTTATCACTCTGTTTTATTATTACTATTGCTCTATTCAATCTTTACTTTTTTTCACAACTTCATATTGAACAGGAAATTAATAAAGAAACAACTACTAAAGAATTTCTTGTACTTGATTGGACTGCTAGACATCATACATTTAAAGAACAAAATCTTATTAATTGTAAGTTTCTATTTATTTCTTTTAAGACAAAATATTTTCCAAATGTTACTAAGAAGTAGTTGTTTGAAGCGAAAGAAAAATCAATTGAATTAACTTATCGAATAAATTGATTATGATCGAATAAAACGAATAGGAAATTATTAGTGATCTTTCTTTTTTATACAATTCAGTTTCATTTACATAAAAAAACAATATCTTATTAGCATTCAATTGATTTTTTTGAATAATTTATAAAATATGGAATGAATACGGTCTCAGTTTCATATGTAGTCAAATTTTTACCAGTAACTCATTAATTCATGGTACTCTCATTCAGTAGAGTTCATGTATTTAGCCAACCACAGGAATAGCTTCTGTAAGTGCTAATTTATGACACTAGTAGTTTTATTTGGACGATGTCATTTCATGCTGAAGATGAAGAATGAGCCAAGAATTGATGCATTCGTTTTGAGTGACATAAAAATTGAATTTATTGTTAATTTGATTTTGTTCGTAGTTATGTTGTTATTTTATGTGCCTAAAGCTGAAAACCTAATTACCATGAATTATTTTTTGACAAAATGATTCATGTTGGAGAATGATATATGGTTAGGCGCTTGCAAAAGAAGATCTTTCGTTTCCAGAATCGTACCGGAATCATTATTTTTGATTCCGATTCGATATTCATCCATTCTTATTGTTGAAGTCTCATCGAGAAGAAAAGCCATAAAAGAAACTGTTTTTATCGATAAAAAGTTATTTAAAAGTAGTCACAGAGTGCTTTTAAATTATACCTATATTGGTGCATGTCAACCTCACCAATATGAGTATAATCAATCTGTGTAAGTAAACAAAATAGCAGAGAGAAAAAAAATTAGTTTTATTTTGTTTTACTTTTCTGACAAAACACCTTTTTCTAATTCATATATATATATTAGCCTTCGATCCAATGTTGTATTACTCTAAATTAGAGCCCAACGTGACTTTTGAATCGTGATCAAAGAAAATAACGATTATTCGATAATATTTCTCATATTAGGTGTAAACGAATAATTCTATTTGACCTTTTGTATTGAAGACTTTTCTTCTCTTCAAAATGATGTATAATATTCGAGGATACAACGATATATGGCAGAGAAAACTGCAAAACATTCGTCCTGTAATACCCTCGAGTTTTAGACATCGTTTTGAAGAGGAGAAAATTCTAAATACAATGGACCAGGTTAGAATTATTTTTGCACATTTAAGATGAAAACTATTATCGAATAGTCTTGTTTTATTTCGTCACAAGTCGATGGTCATGATAGGCTCTACTCCAAATAGATCACTTCTATGGAAGGGTTTCTTCTACAGAAAATACTAAACACAAAGCTTTTAGAGACTTTCATAATATTACTATATCTATGGTCTTCATTAGGTTATGTAGAAAATCGAGTGTCGATTTCAAACTTTGCATCAGTACAGTTCTTAATGAGATTAGTTCATTGGAAAAATTCTAGCATTTCGAGTATTTCCCTTCATGATTATGTAAATATATGAACAAAATTTGCTTTTACACATGAGAGAATTTCAAATATTTCATATCTCTGGTTAGAAGATACCAGAAAACTTACAACTTGTCTAATGAATTAATCTCGTTTTGAACTTTGATCATGCAAATCTTGAACTTGAAATTCAAATTTTCACGTGATCTCAGAAGGATCATAGTTTTTTCATGACTAATACTCATCAAATGAATATCGTTTTAGTCGAAAAGCGATTTGACACCAAGAGGAGAGGTTTCCTTTGTCAGTCAAAAATCATTGTAGAGAACTTGAAGATATCTTTTTTTAGGCAAAAGAAAATCATATTTACACGTTATAGGTACTAAAAGACTAGAGTTTTAGTTTCTTTTGAAAACTGTATCTTTGGAAATTTAATAATAATTTGTATTCTTTTATATTCTTGTTGAAAACAATCTTCTGTACTCCGATGACTACTATTCGTATTATTTCTAGTGTTTAAGTTAATGAAAATATATTGAAAACAAATCTTGTTGGATAAATTTTGTATTTGCTGCATGTCGTAAATTTTTTTTCGAAGTTTTTCAATAAAAATGACGCTGGACTTATAGTATATTTTCTCAAATGAATAATATATTCATGTCGAATTCAAATATTTTTTCCAGGTAATTTTTCTCATATTAATCGCGATTATTGTAAATCAACATTTAATTCCATAAAAAATAAAACTCTTCGTTTACATCTAATTGAACGATGTACTCTTCTATCACGACTTATTGTTCGTTGGACATATGATCAATCATATTTACAACAAGCTGATCTTATTGCATATCATTCTATGCATATGCCACTATATGATTTACCAGTATTAGTACGTAATGATCATCAACAACAATTTTCTATGGTTTATGTACTTGAAAGTGAAGTTCATTCAAAAAATGGTGAACATTGGCATAAAATTGATTTTCCAATGTGGTATAATCTCGAACGTTCATATCCAGAACCAGCTACTTATTTTAATCTTGAAACATATCTTGATCAATTATTTGCACCTGTAAAAATACCTTTTTCAAGCAAAATAACATCTGCCCCAATCGTTTGGGTTATATCAAATTGGTAAGTTAAATAAATATTATTATTATTATTATTACTGTTATGAAAATTATCGATTTAGTCGTGCTTATAATGCTCGTCAAACATTCATTCATGAATTAATGTCTCATATTCGTATTGATTCATATGGTCAATGTCTTAATAATATCAAATCAAATGATATAAGAGCACGTCAACAATCAAATTCTAATTTATACTCATCATATAAATTTGTTATTGCTATTGAAAATTCAAATTGTGAAGATTATGTTACAGAAAAATTAATTGATGTATTATCATCAGCATCAATACCAATTATTGCTAGTCGTAATGGAACACCAGATTATACACGTTTTGCACCTAAATATTCCTATATTAATATATATGATTATAAATCAATAAAAGATTTAGCTAATTATTTAAATTATTTATCAACAAATGAAACTGCTTATAATGAATATCTTTGGTTTAGAAAATTACCAATTAATAAATATACGGTAATATTATAAGTAGATAAGACGAAGAAAACAAAAAGTGAAATTTGAAGTATTTATGAGAATAAAATATTCGAGATGTCATAGATTGGTTACACGATTATGAGTCAAGACTATTTGTATTATATAGATTCTAATGAATTTTGAATACCTTCGAAAGAGTTAATTTTCTTTTCTTTTATTGCTACGGAGATCCTAGATTTTTACGACGACAGTTCTTAATAAGAATAGTTTAAGTCTTTTGATGTGCTCCTATCTTGAAATAAGAATATTGAATCTACCACTTTAAGTTATTAATGTAAAAGAAAAGCTTTTATCATAGTCGTATCTTACCACAGGAGCACATAAAAAGATTTGAAACTTTCACAATTAATTATTTTCATTGAGGCTTATCGCTTTATGCAAAGTTTTATATTAAAATTCAAAATCAAATTTTTCTGATGTTCCGGAGAAAGATCACATTATTCATGGAAAAAAGGTGTTAGCGCAATCCTTATAGAATTAAAATGCAAAAATACAATATTGCTAATGCTGCTAATCATAGAAGATTGCTTTAATCTATTTATTTCGAAACACATTTCTTCGTTTTTTTTTTACTTAATCTTCCCGAAATGCAACAAGTAAATCATTCATATATCAATAACGTCGGTCATAAATCTCAGGGTTCACATTGGGCAGATGATTTCAACTCATAAGAGACTAATTAGTTGAAAGATTTATCTCGTTAAATCGGTTATTCTCATCGCGATGAATTTAACTTAAACTTTAATCATAGGTCTCGATGTGGACGAAGACTGGAATGGTCTGCCCCCTCCTCCCACTTTTTACGTTGTGTCTGCAAAAAATGGTGACCTGCTGTAAAAAAAAACCTGTCTGCAATACTTGAGAAGGCAGATTTTCGCAATCACTTTCTGCTAGACGAACTATCTCTCAATTTCTCTGTCCTATCTGCAATTATAAAAAAATTTCTACATGTACGAGTATTCTGTGAAGGGCATGTGTTAATCGCCAAAAGTATTTGTTAAACTTATCATGCATTACAAGTATATCGATTTTAGACTACTTCGACATTGTCAGAATGTATCATTCCTTGAATTTATTATTAGACTTATAAGAATCCAAGATATTCTGTTTGATTTTCATTTAATTGTTTCAATATATGTAGAATACTAATGAACAGTCGTATGATTCGAATTACTAAATAGAATTTAATATTAGATGAATTAGATGTAAAAAGAATTATTTGAAATTTATTTTAGTCATCTAGTGCTATCAAACGAACATTAGCTGAAAAACTTCATTTGGCAGATGAAATTCTCGGTGCAGATGCGCCAATGCGTAAATGGTTATTAAGTAAAGAAACTAGTGTTAATAAATATTGTAAATTAGCACAATTTATTTATACAAACCATTGGGAACCGATATACAAACGAAATAAAATTAATCGTCCAGAACCTAATGAAGTTTGTTTACCTCAAAATGATCTAGCTTCTTATTTTGTATTGACTCCTATATAATGTTATTAAACAATTGTTGACGTCCTAGTGATTTAAGTTATTATTTTTTATGTTCATTTTTTTTAAAAATAAATCTCTATTCGCTATTCATGCAACATTAGTGTAGATTTGGTTGAAAACAAAGAACTTTCTGTATAATCTTTGTAAGATTAAAATGTAAAATACAATTACATTGGCATAATATAACAAAGATCTAATTTTAAGGCAAAGTTAAAATATTTTAGAAGACTTCATCAGTACAACAGCAAAGAGTTCAGAAAAATTATTTGTTAGATCAGTGTTGTGTTCGTAGGACAGATAAACAAGTGTTCGAATTTCTCAAAAGATTATGTACGTCACAAGTTTTTATTAATATACTTTACTTGTATAGAAGTAGAAGAAGACACTTCACCTTTTGACTACTGATGCCGGTGTAAAGTATTACAAAATCAGTTTCGTTAAGTCAGTTATTTTTTTCTCCAGTTGATAAGCTTCCCAAACGCTCAGTCCATCTCATTCATAGTCAGCAATTTACAGCTTTGAACAGACGATCAAACTGACGGACAGTTCTTCTCTTGAAGGATAAATAAATGATATAAATATACTAACGAACAAGTGGCCCAAAACGATAGGTATAAATATCTTGCTCAAGATTAGCCTATAACTACGCGGATGGTACCGATATTCACACTGACAAGAGAAGTCCTACAATTGATAAATCGCTTTTGCATCGAGTCCTATATGCATTATAAAGATCCAAATGAGCTATAAATACCTTGCAAAGAGTGTGTGTCCTTAGCATATTGCTCCAGAGATACTATTATTGCATGAAAATAGTTTTTTTGTCAATGTTTCAGATTTTGGCACTATTCCCACTCTAATATATAATAGTGTGTCTTTTACATCGCTTATATAAATCGCAGATTTAATGTTCTTATTTCAAAAAAGAAGCAAATCAAAAGGTCCGAAACTCCCACGACAAATTACTCTCGTTAAAGCCTGTCTCTATGCAAAGGTTGAAGGCGAAGATCGACAATCAATTTTTTTGCTATTATTCAAATGAACTACGGCACACAATGGGCAATTTCTATAGAATACATGGGGACATGGCTTATTTTCTATCAAAAAAAAATGTATTTTTTCATAGAAATATTAATTTCCAGTAGTCAACAAAAACCGTGATGGGAAAAAAAGTGAAATACCGAAAACAAGACTTCCGATGTAAGATGCATGAGTAGATCCTTACGCTAAACTTGGAGGCAAAATTTTTTATTTTAAAAATTAACAAATGACTCATTATTTGATGCATTTTTTTGTAATGATTCCATATATGCCCTGGATTTTTCCCTTGAAGCGCTTCCGAGACAAAATAACACGGAAAAGCTTTAAAAATCAAGATTTTTCTTATTAGAAAACCTGCTTCTCAGTCCAGAAGAATCTACGAATCTTTCTGCTAACCAAATGGACATTGTTCAAATCGCAAAAAATATCACTTTTCATTTTTTTTTACCAAATGTCCGCGTTGTTGTCCACTATAAATGTTTCATTATGTTGCATGATTCAGACATCTTTATGTATAAAAACTAAACAGATCATTACGTGCCTACTAAGTTGATCAATTCATGTAGATTTATTTTAGCAACAGTTAAATTTTATTAAATTCTGATAAATCATTCTTGGATGGATTAGAATTTTCATCAATTGAGCATGTACATGATGGAGTTGATGGAACAGTATGAATACTTTGCTGAAGATCGATAAAAATTTGTTTATTAGTTTTTAAATTGTTATTAGAAAGATTATTTTTGCTAAATAAAATATCTTTATTATTTGTTAAGTTGATATCAGTAGAATGTTGAGACTGAATTGAATTATCTATTTGTTTCAAGTTATCTGTAGTTACAAATAAAATATTAGATAAGGTTTGATTGATCTATGAAAAAAAAATAGAAATTCTAATATGTTATTTTTATGTTAACATAGATATTTATTCTTCTTTTGATATGATATATTTCTTATTGATGAAGAATCAATTATTTCTACCTTATTTGGATCATATTTATTTAATATTGATATTGTTCCATCTAAACGTTTATTAGACATTTGTTCAAAAGAGTTATTTATCTAAAAATTTAGTAAAAAAATTGAATAGATGAAAATAGAAATTACTCTATTGTGTTGTGATGATGATTTACAAATATCATAATTAGATAATATCGATGAATTCATTTTAAAACGTTCTTGTATTGTTATAAGTACTTGTCGACAATTATCATCTTTTCTTTGTTTTGAAAGTTTAACATTTCGTTTACAATAATATAAAAAAATTAATAAAACTATAACTAAAAAAATAAAAATCAATTCAAATCGCCAAATCTTTATTAGAGTATTGATAGACATTATTATTTATCATGGTATTCGATAAATAAAACAAGAAAAAACTAATAATTACCGCCAAATACAAACTAAAGAATAATGACAGATAAATTGAGAAATTTTTCAAATAATGATTAGCATGTACAGTAGTGAATCCAAGTCTTCGGTCCAGCCGATCTTGAGTACTATATGTGCTAGAGATCGGAAAGTTTGTGTACACGTACTTCACCAATCATGTAGGCCAATCCTAGAAAAAGACTACCTACAAAATTTTTCATCGTTTCTTACTTAAAATATGACCAATTGTTGATATTTTTACATGTAGCTAGGATCCCATCTATAGTCTTTTTTCACTCAAAAGATAATTTCTTTTGCTTGAACACTGATATTACGGGATCATTAGGTCTAACAAGATTATCATCTATGTTTCATTTCTCTTTAGTACAAGATTCGCTTCTCAAGAAGTTTGAACTCGTTTTGTTGAACTGTCATTGAATTATTGACCTTTGAAGACAGTAGATGGCTTCTTTTCACAACAGCAATCACAGTCCTTGAAAGGATTGGTGAACTTCAATGAAATGATTAATGTAGATAACTAGAACATAGCATTATATATTGAGGAGTTGACTGAGAGCGCATACAGTGATTGAGGTAAAGCGGAGACAGAAAATTTTATCTACCACTGTAATTTCTAACAGGAAGCATTGCTGATTCAATTTTTCTTTTTTTCGTACTCTGGACGTCACTTAAGAAAACTTTCCTCTCTTTCCATTTACTAAAAAGCATGATACAGAAGCATGCGGGAGTCAGGCATGTCTAGATGCGGTTTTTCTGCGCTCTATCCACACCTCGCACATCTGTTTTCTTAATGAAATGAGTTTCAGAACTTTAAACGAGTGAAATTTTATCAGTTATGTATGAGAAACAATCATGATTTCAGGTTAGTTCATGCATCTATGATACGTATTTCTGAGCTTTTTCTGGATTTTCACGATGTTTTCGGGATTTCTGTGATTTTCCAGGGATTCCCACGATATTTTTGCGATTCTGCAATATTCCCGCGACTTCAAAAAGTCCTATTGCAGTGCCATGGATTTGGAGTTCTGTGAGTGATTCGATTCCCCCTTGTTTCTCATCGATTAGCGACATATTGTTTCGTTGTAATACGCTCTTATCGATTAGTGGTAATAACCCATCTAATAATTGTCTTGGCAGAAAATCTTCTAGCTCGCTGGTGTGTATTTGTATTCTTCTTCAAGAAATGCCATCTTTTATTTTCTATGATAAATAGAAGACGAAAAATTATTGCAAACTAAATGAGCGCATTAGAAATAATCTTGTGAATAACCGCGCTAATAACATCAAAAGAAATCGTAGTGATATTGAGTACAGGAGTCTTGCAAACGATACTGAATACACGAAGATTTTTATATTCACAAGCATGGTTAATCAAATGCCTAACACCTCACTACAGAGATTCAATAATATGAACCATTAAGGATGAATAATTTGCGCATTTTTAGGCAACTTCAGTAGTGGTTCAATTTTTCAAATTTTTTCCTATCAAATGAATGTATGAAAAGTGTGAATTCAATAAAAATGATTCTTAAATTTCTATTTCAAATGATGAATCTTTCAGATCGCTAGCTACTTCCTTTACTAAGATATTAAGGACACATTCACACTCATCTTATTTCGAAACGCATCTTAATTTGAGCAATATAATCTTGAATTAGCTTCTGAATATTAATATTGGGGTTGCTTGTTTCGGAATAACACCAATAATATATATCAGCTGCTTTGTGATAAAATGTTAGAGCCAATTTCAATTTTTTATCGTCTTGATAAATTCTACCAACTTCATCGTATGCAAAGCCCAGTTAAAAATCGTTTGTTATTGGGAGCTTTTTCCACATCAATAGTACTGTATATTGACAAGCGGGTGTGGATGTGAGTGTAGCATTGACCCACACCCACACCCACCCTTCACAGACGCATTCCAACCATTCAGATTTCGAAGAATGCTCTAGAATATTCTAGAGTTTTCTAGAAGAGTTAACCTCATGTCATTAAGTCCATTCAGCTCCTTTTTCCTCAATTGTTAATGTCTGCGACGTAAGCGGATAGGAGACTCTAAGGTTTGTAATAGGAGTGAGCAGACTAATGTTTGTAAAGCGGGGCTGTTGTGAAGCATGTGCCATAGGGAAATAGGAAGCTGCAGAACTTGAACTTAAAACCTACACTCACTAGTTTCTTCGAAAATATATGCGAGTTACACAATCATTGATTACAAGAGTTTTGCCACAATGTTACAACTCTGGGTGTGCCATGTGGATGAGTCTGGGTTTTCTTCATACCTACACTCAGATCCGTAGTCACACCCACACCCAGACTCACTATTTTGTGAAACACGATCTGAAAGGAGTGTTTAGGGGCAGAAATTTGCACCCGCCCCCCCCCCCCCCCCCCGCGCGCCCCCCCCCGGCAGACGCAGACCACCACGAAACCCAGNCCAATGTTTCCCATGTTCCCTACAAAGCTATTCATTTATTTCTATTTCAATGATAGTAATATTCACTGAATTTACAATCTGTTATGTCTTATATTTTAGAAAATATCGAAAAGTTTGATTTCAGAACTTCGAAATATGACTAAGGTAAGTTGAGTATCATACTTCAGTTGTACTTCATTTCTAATTCGAATCATTGATTTCGCGATTTTCCTCCCTTGTATAATACTAACATGTTAAGTATATTAAATGGTTTGCTTTCAACACTCTAAATTTGAGAAATCTTATTAAATCCGAGTACCATATTTGCATGTATTTGATTGGACACGTATACATTATGTAAAGAATAGAATTTTTATTACGGATTAAGACAACATAGAATTGAAGACTATCACAAACGAACTAGTACGACAAAGCTGGTTTTGATCATTATAATGTGCGAGATCTAATCGGTAGTCCTGATCGAAGTGCCGACATAAAGATAAGAGTAGATTTTATCCTATAGACACACTTTGCTGAATTTTTTACGACGAATTCATCAGCTGTCACAATCAAGAATTAATGCTTAATTGATACGCTCGCTATATGAAATTGCCTTTTGAAATAAAAACCCTCTGAGTCTCTTTTCGAAGCGACATGGCCATTAAATGCGATAGTCTATGTAGCGGCTTTGTAGCTTCACCTCATTATCCTTGGCGCTAAAAAAGTCTCTTTGTTTGCCAATTGAAGCTCTTGCTAGAGTTTGGTTTTATCAAATATCAACATAATAACTACATTAAGATGACAAGCATATCACTGAACTATGGATTCTTCAAGATTTTCAACAATTAATTAAGAGTTTCACATGTTCAAGGGAAGAAAACAAGGATCCAGAAATGGTGAATTCTATATACTCCGTTGAATTCCACGATTCTTCAACCTACTCGATGAGAATTATCACTCTAACTCTTGAATTGTACAATTAACTGCACTGATTCACTCGTTTTACGTTGTGGTTAAACGATTTCTAGCTTTACTTTACCCATTGATTGTATACTCTACTGAAAACACTCGCATCCACAAAACTGAAATATTCACTTCAATACTCAAACAACGAAACATATGTCTAGACGTGAGAAAGTTCATGGACTTTGTTTCTTACTACCTGAACGATCCAACTCACTAATGTAGATATCGTAGATTATTCTAGTAATCCTATAGGTATTCTACGTAGTATTCTGACATCTATGTAGTTCATACTCAAGATATTGGTATTATGAAATATATGATCTTTGCCGTTCCTTTATCATAGTGTTGTATTGATGCCCATCAAGTATTTTCTTTCCTCTCATTTTTGGTCTCAGTTTTAGATAAGAACTGTTTCAAGTATTCAATCTTTTTGAGTCGGGATTATGTGCATTATGCAGACTTTTATGAATATGTATTTAGCAAGAGCATAAAATTCTCACTGCAATTGACTACTTTTGATTATCTTCTGCGATCTGTAAGTGAAAGAAAATTGAGCATATACATCCTAGTTTGATAATGTAGTGATGCTAAAGTTTGAAGCAAAAAATGACTCTGTTGCTATTAAAGTAATCAGATCGCTGACCTAATATCTTGAATTTGGTAGAAGAGGATGTTTTAAAGTTCATCTAATTAGTGAATTTTATCAGTGTCTCATAGACGAATGTAAACTGAACAATGAAAGGAAAGAGATATTCTTGCAAAAAACAAGAACGCTTTTTGAACTCTATTCTTTATTATTTTGTTGTGAGAAAATGAAAAATTCTTCAAAAAAAGTGTCCAGATCTATTGACATTGAATTCTCCAATGTTATGTCTATGATCATTACTCTGACATTCGTATATCATAAATATGCCTAATGACATATTCTCCTTATCGTCACTTAGATTTCTCTCTAATGAACACAATATTAATTCGATTTTTTCTCATCCATGTTTCTTTTCAACGCGTAAATTTGATTATATTTTGTTTACAATGTTCAAACTTTTAATCGATGTGATTACTTAAGTTGAAAGGAATGAAGAGTTTTGCATTTTATTACTGAATGGACGAAAAAAAAAAACTATGACATCTTGTTCGATGAAAGCAATTGAAACATTCTCACTTCTTAATTTTGTTAACTTTCGCAATGTAAAAAATTTCTATAATATCTGTAATTATTGACTAGTACTATTTCCAATAAGTTTTTCGTTATCTATTTTCATACTAGTAAATTACTGTTTTCTTCTTCCTGCTTGATTAGATTTATTCATATCTTTTGACAGTTATGTACTTGTTAATTCATACGACTAAGTGTCGCAAAAAAATAGCCCAGAATATATTTATATATTGAAAATGAAAATTTAATTTTCGATTTTTACATGAATGTTCTAATTGAGTGATCCGAATTTTTGTCGCACGGACAAAATGTTGCAAGATTTTTATTGTCACAATATATTTGAGCATAATCGATTCATTTTGTAGATAGTAATGGAGCCTCGAAAAAAAAATTAAAATTCTGAATTGAAAACGGATTGACACGTTTACAAAACCTATCAAGATTTTTCTAGAGAATTACACCAATATCACTCAAAACTTACATTTTCCTGTGAGGATCTAAAATTTCTCTTCATCGAGATCATTCTCACATCAAATCTTACTGAATGAAGAAAAGATCAAATGATTTTATCTCAGATAAACATAAATCGTATTTATCTTTCGGTTTAATATTTCTCATCAAATATATTTAATTAAATAAACTTTGAAATAGATTTTGTATTCTTTCTGTATTGTTTACCAATAATTTATTTATTCCAATGTTTCGATAGTCATCGAAGTATCTTGTTCAGTGCAGATTTGACAACAATAACAAACACAACTATATAAACGTAGATTTTTCTTTTGCTTTTTTTTTTGTTTCTAATACAGGTACGGAAAAACAAGACAGTTAACAATATAGAAAGAGTACACAATCCATTGCAAAGCTTATAATGACCTTCATAAAAAAAAATCTCACCGATTTAACTAAATGAAATATTTAATCTTAATTGAAAAGCATTTTATCTCAAGCCTCAATGATATAAAATTTTTAAAAAACTAATGTTTTAGTATTGAAACATAGAAGAATGTAAATCATAATGCAAAAAACAAAAAGAATTACATCTAAACTACATTATATTTTCCAAAACTCACCTATTGTTATTTTTAGTAATGTACATAAAGTTCGCCGATTGTATTAAGTCTTAGACACTTTTGAATAATAATTCTTCATTTGTTATATATATATATCGATGTCAACTAATAATAATTGTTGAGCAAATAAGCAAGAGTCATCGACTTTTATATTATTTTTTTGAATTCTAAAACTTTAAACTATCAAAATGATTGCATTCTCGAATTATTTATGAAATAATTCAGTAATACTATATAGCCAAAGGAATGAAAACAATACTATCTTTGATCTTTTGTGAAGAAAAGTTTTCTATAACCTTCTGTTAAAATTTGTCATAGGAAAATAGAAGAAAAGATTCGCCATAATTAAAGCTATAACATATGTAAAACTCATGATGGAAACTATCTCCTTATTTTTTTCTCTCGAAATAACTTTCTTTGTATAGAAAAAAATTGTGAAGAATAATAGTCCTTGTCATTTTTTTTTTCAATAAGTAAGTCAGAATGAAGCAATATATGTATTTTTTTCATAACAATTTTTTGTACGCATCCGAATAAAATAATCAAATTCAAAATCTCAACTTTTTCTACAGCTGTCACAGTTACTATGATCATGGATGATACACTAAACATCTAGATCAAGAAACGTATGATATATGATCGACAGATATAGATGTCCTTTTAAATCTTTGCATAGTTATTCTATATCATCTAATTTAATTATCAAGGTTTTTCTGTTTGCGCGATGTATTTGCACTCATTGACACAATTCATAACCACAAAGGATTACTATTTCTTTAATATCGGCCATCAATTGTTTACTTGTGTATTACAATGCAATCTTCTTCTAAATATAAATCTTTCAACAGATACAATAAGAAAGTATTCAGGTGAGAATCTTATAATGAACAAGACCAATCATCTGAGATATAAATGATCATTAATAAAATTCTCATAGTCATCTATTACTTGATGAACCTGAAATTTGAAATAGAATTCAGAAGTTATTTTCGAGTTTAGCAATAATATCTTCCAGTTCATCTTAATATATTTAGTACTTGTAAATCAATCGGAGACTCTTATTGCTTGAGATCAAGATGAAATAAAAACTATTTTCTTTATGAATCTATATCTGAATTTATTTACAGTATAATCTTTAGTTTGAATATCAACAGAAAAAAGAAATATCGATATTTAAGATTAATTCATTCAAAAACATGAACAATCATTTCAACATTAAATTTAAAATCAATCATCAGAATTCATTTCTCTATATTTATCAAATGATAGTGCACTGAGATAAAATCACATCATTTCTAATTTTAGAAACCACTTCTTGTTTCCGATTTTGTTCTCAACTTTCGGAACTAATATCTTTATAATCAAGTGAAAAAATAAATATGTCTATATGTATGTAATAATCCTTATCTATATTTTTTTATTTAGCAATACAAGCTTGAGTAAACAGAAAAAAAAAAAAAAATCTAACAAATATATTTAGACATGCTATAGTACATCAAGTTCAGATTATCCAACAGTTTAAATGCCGACAGCTCGAGCACGACCACAAAGTAAATAAACAATCAAACCTATATTAAATAAAGAATTGATATATATATATAAATAATATTTTACAAATTTTTACCAATTATAGGACAAAAGACAATAAATAAAATCCAAAGAAGTTTTTCGACCATTGGTTTGCCTGAACGAAGAATTTCAATGGCAGCAATTATATCCAAAATAAGGACAATCTTTAAAACAAAGAAAAAAGATAAATATTCTATTTAGTTCAAATCCGAGAAAATATTTTTTTTTTCAACTAACCAAACCAATAATACCACCGACAGTTGGTCCAACATAATAAACATCAGCTGCTACACATTTTATACAAGTAAAAAAAAGTACCAAAACGCTTGCGAAATTAATTAATAAACCCATATTAGAATTAATAAGAAGAATAACAACTGTAACTTTATATATCTAAAAAGAATGTTACGCTTATCGTGAAAAGCACGGAATAAACTTATTTTTTTCGTCATAGCGTCGACTACACGATGAAAACGTGCCTTTATTCTTTTCTGCGTCGAGTAAGAGAGTAAAGCGTATCTACAGCGTTCTTTTACATCTCCTTTGTATCTTTTCGTTCCTCCTCTTCTTCTGTCCTCTTCTCAAGCTTATACAAAGTGAACGGACGTTACGAACATTTTTTCTTTCTGATTTTTCTTCTTCTTTTTTCTCTCATCTAAGAATAAATAACTATGACTCATCCATAAGCTTATAACTTATTCATGATAACGACATAAAAACACGCATGTATACGTAGTAAGAAATGTATTGGATAGCTATGCCAATCTATTCTGGGATAAATAGTAAATATGACGAATTATCCGAAAATCAAATAATCCAGTGATGAAACCAGAGGGAGGATTAGGGGGATCAATCCCCCCTGGAAGATTTATATCACTGGAGGGGGGTACAGACGTATTCGTTTTCACAAGCAAAAAATCACTTTTTCTCTATGATGATCTCCCCCCCCCCCTCGGAAAAAATTCCTGGTTGCGCCACTGAAATAATCATCACTTTTTGAATAAACTTACATTTAATTATCAGTCTAAAAATATTCAACTTATTGTACTCATTCATGACCCATAATGAAAGTGCTTGTCTATGCTCTTTTTCTTTGTGAAACACGTATCATATAAGATAAAGAGATGACCCATTGATAATTTATTATAGAGGAAAGAATATGTTAAAAATGGAAGCAATAAACGTAGTATGTATGTATGTATATGTGGCGGTCAGAATTAGAGGATTGGCCATAAAAATGTCGAAAGGGAACAATATCAAACAAAAGACTATCGACGTGAAAAATGGCCGAAGCGTTTTAGAAAATTCTGACTAGCGAATGATATACTTTATTGTAAGAGTTAATGTTAACATTCTAACAGAGACCAATGATAAGTCAAGCGAAAAAAAAGAAAAAATTTCTTAAGTATCATTTTGTTTTGTTTAGTAACTGTAAATGATAAACAATCTAAGTATTTCATAGCATTTATAATATTATCATAATATTGTTCACTCAGATTGTCAGTGCGACATTGAATTGAAATTCTTTTGACTGGTTGCTATCTTGCTCCTAGACCTAAATTAAACTAAATAGACATATGTTAATCATCGAAATTTTTATGAATTCTTGCTGAATATCCATTAAGTATATAGGTAAATAATAGCAACTCTTCGTTAATCTATATCAAGGTGTTACTTATTATCAGTACTAATGATTTTAAAAAAATCTAGACTAGTAGAATTATAAGCTCTTAGAGTCATCATTTACTGGAAATATCACTCTTTCCGATACTTTTCTACTCCAAGCTTAGGCTGATATTAAGTAACTGTCGGGAAAACTTCAATACATATGAAAGTAGATTGGAATAGTTCCTGAGTAATTTCATAATTTACACAGAAATTTCGTGTTACTATTTAATTTACTTGTTTGGAAATCTGAACATACTTCGTAACTCATTGAAGAATTTGTGTAGTAAATGACTTGAATTTTTAGATAATGATCGTATCAAGGTACTTTAAGTCATTGAGTAAAATAGTTCGAAATGAATCATCTTTTGTACATAGCTATAGTAGATGATATAATGTATGAATAGTTTCTTATCTAACTGATGTGTATATATATACATTTCGATATTAATCTGACAAACAATAATACATTAATCATTTATGATCAATTCTAACTTTAGAAATAAAAATCTATTGTTTAAAAGAAATTTCGTATATATATATATATATGTATGTTTTACATTGGCTTTTATCAAAACAAATCGTTTTTTCTCGATCAACAGTGGTCATATGGATGTAATCCTTTTTTTATTATTATTTGTTAAAGCATTAGCAAGAGAATAGCCAATAAGAAATCCATTAAAAAAATCAACTTCTTCTAAACGAGAAAAAAAGGATCGTCATTTACTTTGCATATGATGCATTATTCATTGATATAAATAAAATGATTCACTTTAATATCTCGTTTTATGACATTAATATTTTTTTGTTTTTTTACATTTTTATGACTAACAGTTAATTATTTATTTTATTGTAACATATTTTCTATAGAATCAATCAAAGCTTTTTTTATTTATCATTATCATCTATTTTGAAGTAAAAGATATTTTGCCATTTTCTAAATCGAAAAACGCAATTATAGTAATATGTTTTGTTTACTGATGAACTAAAAAAAAAAATACATCGAGAGTTCTTTATAAATATGTATGTCGCAGATTGTTTATCATATATCATTTTATCTAAAGATGAAGGTTAGTAGAAGTAATAATATTGTAGATGAATATCTAATGAAGTTTTTAATATATGAAAAATATTATTCATTGATTCTACTAACCCTTGGATAATCAATGACGTGTATATGCGTCATGAGTTTTATAAGCACGTGGAACTAATGTAGTTATTTGTAATGTATATTTTTTCGATATATTTGTATAAAACTAAAGTCATTCTATTTATAACCTATGCTTATCGTAATTTTTGAACGAATGATGCGCAATAATAAATATTATATTGGATAGTCAACTACGACAGCAAAAAAGACATAAGTCTTGCAATATACTACTATATAATTTGATTGAAATTTCACATGCAAATGCTAAGAGTCAGTTAACATTTATGAAGCGTTTACTATCTGTGTAAGTATTTTTTTTTTTTTATTCAATTTGTCTATTTTTGTTCAAAATTGCTTTTTCTTATTGATTTATGTGATCTTGAGAAGCAACGAAATAATATATTCGGATTGTTCTTTTTGTTTTTTTGTGTTTTCTACTAAAATTTCTTCAGCGAAAGTGTCTTCACGTATAACGGTGTAGGATCTCAAAATATGAAATTTATTTCTAGTAAACGATATTTTATATTGCATTTAATGAATAAATTCATAAGAAATTGTCATATAGTGAATCTTAACAATGTTGTACTATCAATGGAAAGATTGTGTACTGTAACTTAATGAAATTGGATATATTAGTGTTAAAGTAAAAAGTTTCATCTGAGAAATACTAAATTAAAAAAAAACTAAGCTGCTTAATGATGAGTATAGACTAAAATACTTTAATATTTGAATATCTCGATCCGTTCAATTCATAAGCAGTTCATATATAAAAATTTGTTAATTTGTCGATAAAACGTTTAATTTTATCCGGATATTTAACATATATATCCTTCCATTGTTGGTTTAATTATTAAGTTTTAAGTAAAATCCAGATTTTGAGTAATTAATGAAGTGGATTGTATATTATCAAAGAAATCAATTTTGTCTTCAAATATGATGCACAATTCAATTTGTACTTTCATTTCAATATGATTGTATAGAAATTTATATTTATACATATCATCATTAGTTTTTCTTTCTACAAAAAAAGAAATAACACATCACATAGTTATCTTAATCATTAAAATAATTATAAAAATGAGAAAAAGAAAAAAAAAAACTATGGATGTATCAACGTAATAAAACTATGTGTCAGAGTATTTCTTATTGAAGTATTAAATTTTGTACTCAAATTTTAGTAAAAAAAAAAAAAATTTATTCTGCTCTGATACTTTTCTAAGAAGATTTACAATAAATAAATATCTTTCTTAGTATTTTATAATCAGTATTAAACAACAGATTTATATCACATGAATAAATTACGATTAAAAAACATAGATTTATTCAAACGAAGTTTAATATTTTATCAAAAAAATTCGTCATTTCTGAAGTAGGTTAATATAAATAAACATGAAATAGTTTTTAATCCATAGCAGGGCAAATATCTCGTTTTTGTCACAAACAATCAAAATGAAAGAATCATACATCAGAAAAACGTCCTTAGTCATTCGTCAAGGACAATATTTTTATAAGATTCAAAAACAAAAACAAAAAACCAATTATCAAAATAATAGGTAAGTTTGATATATATATATATACAACAAAAAAGAACGTCATCTGTCTATTATCACATTCTCTTCTATACTCTCAAAGCAATTCTATTATTGTCAAATTAGGTACTCTCTTAGTGTTAAATCAGCACTTGTCACTATGAAACACACACATTAATAAAAGTAATTTTATGTCGGAATTGTTTTAATCTATATATATATTCAGACAAACCATTTCTATCATGAGATGGTAAGTTCCTATTTTCCAGAAAATTCAAATGTAATGAATATCGAACAAAAAAAAAATTTCCATAAAAATATGAGAGCAAGAGATTGATTTTAATATAAACGAAATCTAGAAATATTTTGTATCACTTTCGATTGTGTCCGATTGAGAGTAAGAAAATTCATTTTTATCTTATATACTTTTCTGATCAATATAAATTACCTGATCTAAACTGCAAAGATATAGGTATCACTTTTATTCTCGTTAAAATTAATTTCCAGATCTAATTCAATGTTAAACTAGGAATTTTATTTCTTCAATTGAATGTGTGAAAACTAATTGTAACTATATATTATTGATATTTACAGTAGTATAGATACTGGAATTTACTATGACTTAATTATTGTCTACAAAATGAAATAAGTTAACTTTTTTTTTTTTTGTTGATATTATATAGTTAATTTTTATTAACATATTTGAATGATAATTAGGAATGTATTTAAATTAATTTCATGTTGTTTTTTCCTTTTTATTCAAATTAATTATTTTTATTTGACATCTTTGCTCACTTAGATTATTAGTAATGAAGATACCTTAAGAACCTTTTTTTTGTATATTTTTTCTAGTCTAATAATAAAAATGAACTGAAGTAAAATCTGTCATTTTTAATAAAACGACTAGTTATTCAAGAACAAATTTATAGAGCTTTCACATATAGTCATTGAAGATATCTTCTTTTTTTTTTTCTTCTTCTTCTTCTTTCTATGCATATTTTTCACAATTGATTATGATTCTATTAGCATATCAGCATATTTTTACTGTTAATATATAATGATTGATCCAAATATTTTGGTTTCGTTGAAGAAAAATTTGCTTGTCTTCTTTATTACAAATTCAAAAACGCTCAATATGTGGTATATAAACTTCCGTAATTAGATGAATATAATTCTAAATTTTGACATATATTCAATCATATTAATAAGGAATATTCTAGGGAAGCTTTTGCTTTTATGTGCTAAAAATAAGTAACACAAAGGACTTAGAAGAAGACATATAGATAAAAAAAAAAAAAAACCAGATCTAAAAAGCTAGATGTCAATATAGAAAAATTTAAGAAGATTTATACTGATTAGAATTACATCAGTAGAATAATTAAATGTCTGTTCAATAATAAATACACTATTTTTAGTTTTGTTTTGTTGTGTGATCAAAATATGAAAATTCTTTTAACATTCATTTTCCATAGTCTTTTTGTTTTAATCAACATTTTTTTTGTTCATATGGACATTTTTCTTTCGATATTTAATTACTTCCGTAGTTTTCTTTTTAATCGAATGTTTGTGTCTCTTATATTTTACAGTATTTAATCAGTATTTCCTTTTCAAAATATAAGATTTATAGAGAACGGAATTGTAATAGTACGTGATTGGCATATTTGCTCCAAATAGATCAATTCGATGCCAAAAAAGAGTTCAATGTTTTATCAACAAAAATCAAACAGTTTATAAAGATCTCCGAATATAAAATATTTTACTGGAAGAGTTTAGATGTTAAACTCTTCCAAAATTCTGGATCATCCAGTATGAGATTTATTTTGAGAGATAATTTGATGATGGAAACTAAATAAATATTAATAAAATAAATTATTTATTTGTTGTTGTTGCGTGGGATATAGTATTTTTTTTTTCTTTATTCATCCGAAACCAATAATGAAGTGTCTAGAGTAGTTGCTTTGTTTTGTTTTGTTTTTTTTTCTCACAAACAAAGACAGTTGTGACGTCAATGTAAAATATTAAGTGACCTTTTTTCTTTTCTTTGCAGTATAAAATCTTCATATGATATGACCATTTCTATCTGACATGCAATAAGAAATGTTGCATTTCAAAGTGAAACAAAAATATGCCGTATGTCATTTTCCTTTTTAATATTCTTAATCTTTGAATAAAATATACATTGATAAATTGTAGAAGTGTTAATAAAAGAAAACAACATGATTTTTACTTTAGTATGCTAGAAGTTCAGAAATATGACTAATAATTGTTTTTGATAAAATGCAAAATAATTTTATTCGAACTAAGAGATTATGAGAAAATAAATATATGAATGCAGATGTATTTTAGAATAGTTCATTTTTTCCTCTTTTTCTCAAAGTTCATATATCTGTAAACATGTTTTTATATTGAAATATATTAGTCTTGATTAAACATAAAAGTCAAACGAGATAATCAAAATTTTAGTACATAATTATTCCATTTTCAAATAGCTAATGCGAGATTTAATATCAAAAATAAAATCATTTTTTTTTTGGTTTAATGAATTTTTTCTTCTTCGACAAATATTACTGGTTTTGGCTTTTGTTTCTTATTATTATGTTAGTATTTTTGTGTCTTGCCGAGAGCAAAATGATTATATAGCCGAGAGTGAAAATAGCTTTGTCGAATAATTTGCGTGTGAAAAATAGTCAATCTAATACGTTGATTCTTTTGAGTTACTTAAGTTTTAATATTCTAACTAAGAGTTTATTAGATCCAACTTATAGAACAATGTATAAGTGTAAGTAAAACTTGTTGTGTTCATTAGAAGTGATGTTTTGAGAGGTGCCGAGAGACATTATGAATTGCACTATGTTAAAATAATTACTTGTCAACAAAATTCTTCATTTATAGTCAAATATATACATTTCTACATTAGTTATTTTTAATTATAGTATACTGATGAGATGAAAAACAATCAAGTATTCAAAAATCTCCGTCATTGAAAACTTATGACTATACTCTAGAAAAATTTTATAGATAATTCAATAAATTTGAAAAAATTAATATAATAACATGTACGTGATGGAAGTATACTTTTATCTCATATTCAAGATATCGTTTTATGCCATAGGATTAACCTTAATAAAAAAGAAAGAAAAAGAAAAGAAAATCCCGAAAATTAATTGTAGTCATCTCCGTAATGACCTTGTCGTTAATACCAACGAAAGAAGATATATGAATATCCGTCTTTAAATTTTATTCTCACAAAAGACACTTTACAATCTATGCTTTCATGTGTTATCCGTCAGACATAATGCAGGATATTCTTGTTTGTTCCACTGTCTTTTTCTTTGAAGCTCACACATTTGTCTTTAAATCATTAGTATGCATTTATACTTAGAACATTAGGAACGATATCAGCTCAATTTTCGAACATGTTTTATATTCAATTTAATAGAAGTCATATTATGTAACTAATCAGAGTTACATTCATTTGTAAACGAGATATTATACTGTTATACCAAGCAATATGTATATGGTAATAATAAACAAGAACACTATTGAATAGTTACGATATTACCTATAATTTAACAAATTTCTGGTTTTTCATTATTTTTAACATAAATATGAAATTTTTCAAGAATTAATTTTCTTTTTTTTTTACTTCTGTTCTATAATGACACACAAGTATTATAAATTTTATATTTAGCAGATATATAAATTTAATAAACAGTAAGATAATTCATTCTAATCTCTAACCATCGAAAGAAAAAGAAAGATACAAAATAATTGAATACTAAATATAGAGATTTTATTTTATTAAAAAGCACACAACTATTAGAAAATGTTTGAGATTTTTGATAGCTCTCATAAGTTTTGTAATAAATTCCATAATAAATAAAAAAAGAACATACTAACATATAAACGTCACTAATTCTTTGACGTGAATAATAACCGACAATGAATAATAGCACGCAACCAAAAACTAAGGATAAGCTTTTTGCGAACATATTTATTCTATAACATAATATAATTGGTTCTCACACTTCCCATCGTTTTTTATTTCTATGTATGAAAAAAAAAGTGCGTGTTATATTTTCAGAAGTAGGTTTTTTTTTAAATCGAGGTCTTGATAAACATTTTTATTGTTGATAAGGATTTATTCATTTAACATCCTATCTTACAAGCGCATTTGTTTAAAAAGATTATTATATACTTAAACATAAAATAGTCTGTCGTTTTTGTAACATTGTGTGTTTGAGTATGTTTATTTGACGAAAAAGTTAAACTTGAATACCTGAACAAGGTAAGAATATTTCGAATGTTAGATAATTTTCAAGATAGTTTTTTTTTCTCTTCTATTATCATTATATTTATCCTAGAAAAACATCTAAAATCAAGCAAAAATATTTTCTTAATCTCATATTTTTTCATTCCTTTAGTTTAAATAATATACCTCGCCAATTAGAATCATTGTTGATAATACTTTGAAATAACACTTGACTTTCTGCTTCATTTAGTAAAGAAGTATATTAATCAAGTAACGACATTAAAAGTCGAGTTGGTTATAACAATAGTTCGGACAAAAATAACTGTTTTGTTTATAAAAGAAAAGGATTTAAATAGAATTAAGTTTTTTTTTTTTTTGTCTTTATTTATGTAAACTATTAATGTTGATTTTATTCGTTGATGAAAACAAAAATATTATTTCAGGGCTGGCCCGATAGGGGGTTTTGGGGGTTGTGACAACCCCCCAATAATCGACAATTTTCGTTTTTACCCAGCAAAAATGAATTTTTTTTTCGTGAGTAGTGTTAGAAAAAAGTTTTATTCGCATTAATAATATCCGAAACAACCCCCCAAAAAATCGCGACAACCCCCCCAATGTTTGCTGACTCGGGCCAGCCCTGTATTATTTATTATCAATGATGTATTCATTCATATATAATTGTGTATGGTAATTATAAATTAAACAAGTATATTATTTTGAAAATGAAAATTTGTTAATATAATAGTTAGAAAATAGGTTTTTTTTAAATATAATCTTGAAAATTTGTATAGCTTAATTTTTCTTGAAATAAATAAATAAGTGACAATTACTTTTTCATTTATGTCCTTAATGTAATTTAGTTCTAATATACTTCATTTATTCATCGTTTTGAGTATACATATATGTAAATGTACTAGGATTTATTGCGATGCATTTTTTTTTCAACTAGTAATATAAGATATCTTACATTCTATTTCTTTTTCTTTTCACTAATATTTCTCAATTAAGAACGTATGAATATTAATTAAGAAATAACTATTTGTTTACGTTTCAGTTAATCTTTCATGGGTTCATGTTTTTTTAACATATACTTTTTTTCTTTCTCCTCTATGCTTCATATTTTTTACACTGAGTTTTGACTTCAGGGTTGCTAATATAAATAGAGAAAGTTTTACTAATGTATGCAGTCATATGAAAAGTACAGTATTGTTGGTATTTAATTAATGAATAAACTCTATGCATGGATATTTTTATTGCAAATCCCATATTATAAATTTCAACCACAATATGAATAATAATAACAATATTTGATTATTAAATTGTATATTATGAAAATCGGTTAGTTTTTCTTTGTTAACTATCATATTTATCGATGAGTTCAGAACGAGGATTACACTCGTTGAGATAGTCAAAAACAGTACTGTATATATTATTGTTTCATACAGTTTGCGGTCGCTCATAGCTATAAATTGACGTTTGGTAGAGGCAGTATTACGAACGTATATTTATCGTGTCGTACACAATTCATAATGATCTTCAAAAGACCTGAAAATTGAGTATCCAATCATTTACAATACCGTGAAATAGTGTCGTAATACTGCACCTTCCAAACGGCGAAAAACAAAACATCTAAAACGGTCATATATGACCATGTTTATTTGACTTCAGAAATGATTAGTATTATTCTTATTCAAAACAATGCTTTATTGTCCAGTAAATAGTTTCGAAATTTTGGTTCGTTGGGTTTATGTATCCATATAAGGTAATTGATTTGTTTGTTTAATCATATATGTTTCATTTAGTTTATTTTGAGACATGATATTCCCATTTGTGAAATAGACAAATATATGAAGGAAAAAAAAACTTACAAGAAATAAAAATTTTCAAATTTCCATTTTTTTCTTTCTAACATCATGAAATGTACTTAAGTGGAAACAACAATCTCGCTTATATGATTATGAATGTTGTGTTTTATAAATAATGATAGATGTTTCAAAAAGAAAAGAGACTAGAAAAAAAAAAAAAAAGAAAAACGAGAAACAACAAATGATATGCTATTTAAAAACTTATTTTTATGAAATTGTCGGTTTAACATTTTTCATGTCTAATTATTAGCAAAAGATTGGCCAATCTTTATTCAAGCCTACAGACACGCATGTATTCAAAAGTACGCATCTTAAGCATTTCTTTATATAATCATTGAAAATGTCTAATTCTTCCTGTATCATTCTTTTTTCTTGACTTTGCATTTCTTTCTTCTTTCTTTTGTTAATATATTTATAACTGATAAGACTGCATTTGAATGTTGTATAGTTACATTATTTTCATATATTTTGAATATAAATATTATAATGAACAGGTATGTAAGTTTAGACATGCATGTTTTTGACTTGTTGATCCTGTGAGCTGTGCTCCCTGGAGATACTATTCAATTATGTGTTGATTCAATGCATCATGCAGTTCAATAAATCCAACGTAAAAAGACCTTGTCAAAAATATCCAGATAATCAAAGTAAAGAATGTCAAGAAAAAACAAACAAAAAAAGAAGATTTTCTTTAAGAAATTTAGATTGTAAGAAAGGAAAAAAACAATGTCCTATGAATAAGTAAGTGTTGTATCATTTTCTTATAAGAACACTATATATATATGCTCTCATGGTGTTTTTAATGGTTGTTGTTTTATTCCTTCATATTATTAAGAAAAAAAACAAAGGATTCTCATGACGAAATACTTCTATGTTTTGTTTTAAATAATAATTAATAAAATCTGACATATTATATCTTGTTTGTTTGCAGATAAGATTCAATGTAACAGTAAAAAGATCCGATAGGATTGAAAACAAAACACGCATACACACACGTTATTTTTTATTATACATTAATGGATATTAATCTAATGAATAATACGAAAACATCAAATTTATATATTAGTCCAACATTAATTTGGTGTTTATTAATGCCATTAATACATTTGTTAAGTTTAATTTCGAATATATTTTGTATTATTGTATTTTGTTCTAAAACATTTATTCATAAACCAATAGCTATTTATTTTATTTGTTTATTAATAAGTGATTCAACAACATTATTAATTGGTTATACTGAAATGGTTGAACGTGAATCTTCTATGAGTGATAAATCATCTTTATTATGTATGTTTAATGGAAAAATAATTCGTAGTTTAACAGATTTTGTTTATACATTTATGGGAAAATTTTGTCTTGAATGGATGCTTTATAAAATATTATGGACACGTGCATCAACAATATTACTTGCTATATTAAGTATACAACGTTCACGAACATTTTTTTCATTATCATATCGTGAAACACGTTTTTGTGCTGTATTAGCATGCATCAGTAGTCTTGTTATTGCTATATTAATAACTTGCTTTGAATGGATTGGTATACAATGTTCGAAATCAACTGATTCAAAGATTTATTTCGAAATATTTCAATTAATAAAAGATAATAAATTATTTAAAAAAATTTATTCAAGAGTTTTATATGACCATTATGATGAATTTATTGATAAATATTATTGTATATTTCAATCATTAGGTATCAATCAATTGAATAGTACAATATCAAAAATAAATGAGGTATAGAAATATAATTTCTAATAGATAATGACAGATATATTTGACCTTTTGGGAGTAAAAGAATATAAGATAAAAAAAAGAAACTAAAGTAGTTTTTTTATATTATACTCTTCAACCAGAAAAAGTTTTTTTTTTTTATCTTTGTCTTTTAGAAAACTTTTAACTAAGAATGCTTCTAAAGTGAAAGAATGAAATTAGAACAGTATAAGATAATCCTAATTGAAATTTATCAAATCATGATAAACTATTTGAGAAAATAAAAAAAATTTTTCAAAAATAAGTTGGAAAACTTTGTCTCTACTAAAATATAGTCTAAAGTCGCAATAAAATTTGTCTATCGTTTTAAGTACTTGAATAATTGAAGTAGCAGAGATATTTGAAACGCCTAACGACCTAGTTTTTTTTCTTTGTACTTTTTGTTCGATGATAAATTGTAAAAAAAATGTCATCTTTTAAACTGATATTCATTCTTTTCGAGAAAAAAAACATAAGTGTTTGATTGCATCGAGTGTTCTCTAGGTTTATTATTACATTAAAAATGAGCACAAATAAAGATATACAATATTTGAAATAAATTGTAGAAAAAAAAGAATTTTTTTTTTTGTAATGGATTAAACAACTTGGTTCAAAATACGAAATCTGATTGAAGTTTTAACAATTAAAATACATTAGCTAAGTCTCTATGAAATTAATTATTCATTCATCAACTAAAAAGAAACATAAATTCTATTACACTTTAGTATAAGATATAACCGTCAAATCAAAGCAGAAGATTGTTCATAAATGACAATATTGTTAGATTAGTGTTTTATTCATATCTACCTTTCCGGAGGAGATATTTAAAACCCTAGGAAGGCGAACGCCTATTTTTTCAGAGCATAAACACATAGTACACGTTATAATAACTAACAACTTGTGAAGGGTCAGCTCGATCTTTAGTGGAACACTGCTCTCTGAGTTCTCATGCTGAATAAATCATTGTGTCAGAGGCATTGCGTACGTTTTAATACTTTATCTATATTTATTACAATAAGTAAGTATTAAATGTACTTTAACATTTTCTTTTCATTATTTAAAATAATATATTGACGAGTAAAAAGAAACTTGTTTTTTTTTCTTGTAAATATAATGAAAAATAAAAATGTATTTATTTTATAAGATATTTCAAAATGATCTAATCCATATGATTTAGTCTTTAGATTTCAAATTAACAATTCATATTTCAATCTTCTTATTCTGATTAATCATATAGAATTTCTACTAATAGAATATTGAATAGATTTTTATAATAATTTAATGATGTGGTATTAATCAAAATTATTCATAAGAGCGCATTATATTTGTATTATGTTCAACTTCTAAAACAGAAATAGACAAAAATTTGATAGTATTAAAAACCTAAGATACAAGTTCAGAATGTAATATATAAGTAAGATATTGATTATAAAGATTATAAGAAGACATAATAACTTCTTTGTTATGATTTGTGAGAGAAATATTTAAATTCTTGTTATTGTACATTTCAGCATTGTCAATAGATCCTATTTCAGAAAGTAATATAATACTATTCTATTTCTGTCTATTACAGAAAAGAAGCAATTGTGTTAACCTGGATTTTTATTCTTCAAGAATGACACAAAAATTCATTGACATTCATCAAAAATTCTAAATAGAAATCATTGTTTCCTTATTGAAGTATTAACATTTTGTTTGTCTGCTTTGAAAATTATTCGTATGAGAAGGAAGATATGGAATCTTAGCAGAATATCAATTCAATCAATAGAACTATCCTAAACAATAGTTCACGTTAGAATATATTCATTCAATTACACTGTAAATATCTGGAGAAAAAAAATAGCAAAATGTCTGTTATTCACGGAGAATGGTTTTTATTATTTATCTTGTCTCTATAGAACTTACGAAAGAAGTATTCGAAGAGTCTAACTCAAGTTTGTTTCATTCGATAGATTACATTGAGGTTAAAAAAACTTTAAAAGGTTTGAACTCATTGCTGTTTGACTCTGAAAGTTTCAATGAAAAGCAACATATATCTTTCTCGATATGTTTGATTTTCAAGTAGATTTCATCGGTATGCGATTCTATAGTAGGCTGTTGCTTTTCTTTCTACATTGAATATGTCGAGAAAGACATGTTCGTTTTCGTTGAAATTTTCAGAATTATCTTATAACTATTAAATTTAATTTTAATTATAATTTTTCGTCAGAAGACCATAGATTCAAATCTTGAAAACTTTTTCTTATCTCAATATATTCGATCGAATGAATTTTAAATGAATCAAAATAGAAACTGAACATCTCGGGTACTTTCTTTTGTTAGTTCATATTTGTAAGACGAATTCATATGTTAAAAGGAAATATATCGTATGCTTTTCTCTTCTTGCATACCAAATTTGCGTGAAAGAGAGAAAAAACGGAAATAATAATATATACTAAAAAAAGAAGCTAAGGCATATCATTCCTGATATACAACTATTAGACACAATTGGATAGTTTTCATATTTTAACAAAAATATTAAAGTAATTAAATCTAATAAAAATGTTAATGGATTTTAAATATGGAAGTAGTTAATATAAATATGAGACATTAGTAACTTTTTTAAGAACCAGTTTTAGATCAAAATATTAATTTGAAAGTTTTTATTTTTATTTTAAATCAACAAAATATTTTATATTTAACTTTTAAATTATGCTAAAATAATATTTTGTATAGAATTTATATTTTTAAATTATTCTACATTTTTATATTTATTCTTCCATGCAGAAATAAAGAAATAAAAGAACAAGGAAATTATTATTGAGTCAAAATGATTCATGTAAAGTTTATTTACGGATAACGAACCTCTAGAATATCAAAAAAAAACAATCAGATTCAACAATAAAACTTGAAAACCCGATTCCATGTGCTCGTGCATAGACATTAAACGAGGTTGCAGAAGAAAAAATCTTAGAAATAATAAAAATTTCTTTTCATTTTTCTAGGTAATAATGATATTTTTTCAATTATTATAAGGATTTACACCCTTCTTCAACTTTCATAGGGACTGTGTAAGTCTCCAAAATATATCCTTATGCTGATGATCTCTGATTAAGATATAAATAGATTCTTTATTTTGTTCATTAAAGATTAATGCGCATAGTAATGATCATACTCTAAAAGTAACAGTCAATTATGACTAAATTATTATCAGATCATTGTAAAAATTATCTGAGAATAGTGGTAGAATCAAGGATGGAAATACCCTGAAAATAATTCTTACCATTAGCTGCTTATTGCTATGAACGTATTATTTTCTTTTAAATAAATACTGGGGTAACAGAAAAACTGATTATCAAATTTCGATTTGAAATTTCGTATAGGGACCGGCCTTAACAAGAATAGTTCTCTATTACCATAGTTGTATCTTAGGGATGGGAACAGTGACAAAACCTGAAACATGAATACAGTAAATTTGCAATATCGCCGAAGCAATAAGCTACGAATATGAACTCCTTCCAAGATATTCATCGTTCATTAGAGTCTACATAAAGCACGTAGTTTCGACTTAAAAGCAATTGAACATCTCGAGGACTTTCTTCGTCAGTCCATCGTTAGATATTTTGAAAGCTATGTTAAAGTAACCCTTTCTATGTGTTAGTAGAAGATAAAAACTATCGTACATCTTCGGAACGACTTGAAGATTCATATTATAAAATATTATTAAAATTAAGAGTACGGTTCAGATTTCGATCTAAATATGCTAAAGATATTTGATAATGAAATTAAATTTTCTTTTAGTTCAATTGTTCAAATACAACAATTTCATCTGAATTTTATTATTTAACTCAATCATTACTTTCTAATCGTGATTCAAGTATATCGGTTAGTACAACAAATGTATTAACACATATTTATGAAAATAGTTTTAATATAACAAATGCTTCTATTTTAATTGAACAACTTCCAAAAATAAAATCATCAGATGTATTATTAAAATTATTTGAAAAACGTTCATGTCAAATAACAATAATGTATTCTGTTTATCTAAAAATATTTGATTTTCTTCATTCATTATCATTTGCATTTAATCGACATACAATGGCTATATTTTTTGGTAATGCATTACCATCATTTATTGTCTTTTTAGCAAATTTATCATCATTAAAAGTTATTTATTTTTCAACAAATTTAAAATATTTAAAACGTACAACAAGAAATAATCGTCATAGAAATCGTTTACAAAATGATGTACGTGCATTTCTTGTTATATTAATTGAAAGTTTTTCTGTTATAACAATATCATGGGGTATACCAATATTTTTAACAATGTATTATTGTCATACATTATATGTTGTTACAATGGCATCATGTCCACAAATAAAACAATCATTAGCATTATTTCTTTTTACTGATTTATTTAATTCATCTACAAATTGTTTATTATATTCATTATCAGGAAAATTATTTCGACGAAAATATATTTCAATTTTTAAAATTATATTTACATGTGGTCGTAGTAAATCATGGGATATTAAACAAAATCCATTACTTTCACCATCACAACAAATGGAATTACAAATATCAAATGAACCATCAATCAATTGTAATTATGCTATTTATTCAAGACCAGAAAGTTGTCGACAGTCTGAACTTTTATCATCAATACAAATAAAAAAATTACAAAATTTATCAAAAAAGAAAAAACTCTCAGATAATAATGATGCTTCATTAAATATGCTTAAAACTGTAGAGGAACAAAATATTAATGGTGAAAATGATGTAGAATCTATTAAAAAAAATCATCTTACTAATAAATATAAAAGACCACAAACAATCAAGACATTCTTTATTGATAAAGTGCATTTTTTTGGTTCAAGAAAAAATATTGAAGTAAGAAAACAACAAACTGAATTAAATACAATTGGTCAAAAGAAGACGAGAAAAAAGGCTAATATATCATTTTTATAATTATCAGTGACATGAAATATTAAAAATGATTGTTTAAAGACAACAATTGAATAATTAATTTTATTCATCAAAATCTGTCTTGATTAATACAAATGATAAACAATTCACAAATACAAGAAAGGATCTACGTGACAATGTGTAACGAATTTATGAACACGATTTTTTTTTGTTTTTCGTTTCTCTCATATTTGTTGTTTTGTATAAAATTAAAAGAAAAGAACAAAAAAAAAAAAATTAGTCCAACATTTGAAAAAATCTAATGCTAAATATTCGAACGTCAATTGAATATAAATTTTAATACCTTGCACCTTCATATCGAATTATAAATGAATTTTCATCTTTATGCCGTCTTGTTCGAAGATAATATTTACCTTCAAATTGTTGATCATAATAATTCCATTCTACTTGAATTGTCACTTTATGACCTAAATTTTCTTGTGGATTTCCTGTTCCAGATTGATACTGTTTTGTCAAACCCATTCGAAGAGTTCTTGGTGAATAAATACCCGTTATAACATAAGCGCCTACATCATCTATTCCTCCTCCATGAACAACATAGTCAGCTGTTGCATAGAATCCAAGTTTCATATTAAATGGTCCATGATACTTGCCATATTGATAATAATAACTTGCAAATGTACCTGATGTAAAGATGGAATCACTTGAATCATATCCCCAAGCACTTCCACTATTAACATAAGCATTGTTTGATCGTAATGGCCGACCTCTCAGACATGGAATTAAGGATGGACAACATATTATCAAACAGCAGATGAAAAGCAATATAAGTCCGACCACACCGCCGACTAGACCTCCAACGATAGCTCCAGCTGAACCTCCTCCACCTATATGGAAAAAAAGAAGCAATTCATATTCACAACTTTCAATCACTTTTTACAGATCTAAATAATTTTGAAATGAATCAAATTAAACAGAAAAGTCTCTATACTATATATGAGATTGACAATCACTCGAATGAAGATTTTCAGTTGTTAACTTAGTGTAAATAATTACATTCAAATTCGTATGTACTCTATTTTTTATATATAATTGAATTAATAAAAATATGGCAAGATCTTGTTATGATGAAATCGTTAATAAACATAGTTTTTATCTACTAACTGTAACTATATATATGCGTATTGTTTCAATTTGAAATTTTATTACGTAAAGAACTAGTATAATTACATTTTAATAATCGAAAGTATCAATTCAATATCTTTTGCTAAATAGAAAAAGACATTTAGTATAGACTAGAGTGATGAAACATTGTATCAAACATTATGATGAATATATTGAAATATTTTTGGCAGAGAAAGACAAAAAGGAATCATCTTTCGTTATGAGAAATTTCCTTATGCCTTCGTATCATTAGAGGTGTGTAGAGTAGAGTAATGGTAAATTTGAAAATCTCAACATACTATTTCATATTTACGTCAATATAATTCTATGGCATGAATAAATTCTTTCTCAACTAATAGATTATTCTTACCTCCACTGCTGGTTCCACCACTACCTCTACCACCACCACCACCACCACCTCCTCCTCCTCCTCCTCCTCCGCCACCACCTCCTCCCCCTCCTCCTTGGCGTTTAATTCTATCGCTGTTGACCAAAATGAACGTTATACTGATGAAAATAAGAAGACGAAAACACCAAGTCATAATTCAAACTGATCAACGAAAGGAAGTTATTTGAAAAGCGCTATTCGAGTAGAATATGTCCGCAGATAGATAATTGGGTATTTATATAAAATGCTGGCAATAGTCATGCGCAATTACATCATCAACACATGACGTTATACGAAATGACATTAGTGAAAATCATGAGAAAAATTTCACGGTTATCGAAGGAAAAAGAATAGATATGTTTACTCTGATTAATTGCGACTGAATATTTTAAAACTACTGCAGTACAATGACGAAACGACAAAAGATGTATAGATGAACATTTGATTATCTATTTTGTAATAATTTATTTAAATCTTTAATTGATTATTGCTGATTCAACAGATTTTACTCAATATATATTTTTAGTTTTCTATTTGATTTACTTTTATTATGACTTAATCGTTAGCCGGAATCTAATAAAGCGATTATAATTCTTTAACCGATTATCAGTTTAGGATTGACAAACAAATAACTCATTCTTATTTCGTAGTCATGATTTGAATCAGAAGAGACCTTTACAATAAACTACTTCCTGAATATAATACGTATATTTTACTTCCTCATCCTTCATACGGTTATCGTCATTATTTGAATGATAGTAATCATTAGTAGCCTCCTGAAAAGTATGACAAACGTTTGCACATTTATTCGTACAGGTAAAAATAATTTTGATTATTCATAGAATATGAAGATTTTAATCGAAGATTGTATGCTTAAGAAAATGTCATTGGATGACAGTTTTATGCATTGATTGAGTTTCAATCAATCGAATATAAAAAAAAAATAAAAACATTTAATTGTAAGATAAATTCCAACAAAATCAAATATCAAAATGTAAAATGAAAGAAACTTTTACAAGATATGTAGATACACATATTTCAATTAAATATAACTTTAACAAAAATTGTTTGAAGAGATTATTCTGTGAGTGATCAAAACATCATAATATCTACAAAAGATAATGATGAAATCTAAAAGTTTATTTCGATAGTTACTTAAATCAATAATTCCAAATCATAATGACAAATGATAGAGATTCATTGTCCTTTGTGATGATTAAGATATGTGATCATGAATAAACATGTTGATTTGAATAATATTGAGTATACTTTAGTTCATGAACAATTAAATAAAGCAAAAGATTTCGTTTCGATTTTTCACAGTTTATTACAAAAAACTTGATCACAAAATAGGAACGTTTTTTTTTATAGATATCTCAGAAATACATTCATGCTTTTCAGAGAAAAGATAGGAAGATTGGAATAGTAAATTATATATATTCTAAAGGTAGAATATTTTCTCTATGGGTTTGTGAAAAATAATTTTGTTTTAACTTTTTCCTATTAGAAAATCATCTTTCTTTCTACAATGAAGGGCTATTCAAAAAAAGTGACTTCATATTGTTTTTTATAGCTCTAATTTTGATGAAACTGTCAGAGTTAACTCTTATTGATGTGACACATATACTTTTTATGTACAAATATCTCTAAATCAATATGTAGGTTTTTCAAAAAAAATCCTTCGTTCTCCCAGTTTTTCATAGTTTTTCTACGGTATTTTTCAGCATAGAAGTTTCTGAACAAAATCACCGGTAGGTTCAGAATCAGCACCATAAACTGCGTCGAATAATCTAGAGTTTGTTAATTTCTCAATATAAAAGTTTTCTTTTTAAGAAAAATTGAGGGTTAAGGCCTTTCTTAGTAATTTTCCGTGAAAAAAAGGAAGCCGGTTTGCACTGAAAATAAATCGTGTTCATATTCTTTATGTAATTTGCCCATTATTCTGTACAGAATTTCGAAATCATAACACAGAGTTCCATAGCATGATCAAGTTAATATAGAACTTTACGCATTTTTCAACCAATAAGATATGTTCGATACTTAATACAGATATTCAAGGTCTAATATGATATTGTACAATGCTTGACATGATGCATAAGAGGACGTGAGAAATAGGGAAGAGAAACGAAATTATGAAGCATGGATGTATATATATAAACATAAGAGACAAAACCAAGGACAACGTAAATGAATATGCTCTAGGCAAAATTAAACTTAAAAAACTGTTTGTTTTTTTAGTCGAAGCATGCTAAGATAAACTATAGATTCCACTGAATACACTGCTGAATATAACTTGAATTAGATATGTCACGGTGAGCATCAGCACAGCGTTGAGCTTGGAATGGGAAAATAAATAAAAAGTTTTCTTAGAGAAAAATTTATAATAAATGTAAATATTTATATATAAGATGAAATAATTGATTTAAATAAGAATTCGCAATATAAAGTCACACTAAACCTTGCATAAAAACTTATTGTTTTCTCTGGATTTTTTTTTCTTTTACTTAACTATAGTATTTAGACAACAAAAGGATGCCGCCGGTTAAGAAAAGTTTTGATATTTGAGATTGTTTAATATGGGTTTTGTAGAACATTGAATCGGCTATCTCTCCACATATTTATTTTTTCTCAAGCCTTTTTAGTAATTGAGAAAGACTGAAAATAATATCTTCAGGTATTGCTTGCATCTGCTGATGAAAAATGGTCTACTATAAATAAAGGAAAAATGCCTAAGAATTTCTTTCAGATGGCATTCGATAGAGTTTTAAATTATCTGCAAAAACCATATATTTCAAAGTCATACACTATACTTGACTGTAACTTTAGAGGAGAAATCCTGTGAAAATGTAGCATTTCTAAAAAAATCATGTTTTTACATAATGACCCACGGATCTGTGGAAAAGGTGTGGTCCAATGAGATATTTTCAGAAAAACTACCTGAATATGGGAGTGATGGAAATATGAAAAGATTTTACAAAAATTTTTGGGCCGAAAAAAGCTATAGCTAAAATACTAAAGATTGTTTGCATAAAAAAGCATAAAACCTAATCTTTTTGCGTGCAGATTTTGTTTCTATGTAGTTCTAATCACCGCTTTCGAGGCATATTTGAAATCAGCATAAAAAAATGAATCAAATGGTGTATGTTTCGATGTTTTTCACTAAACTCTCTTTTCCTCGAAAATCCCACCTGTGTGGTCCCCCTCAGGGTCCAGCCAACCAATGAGTTGAAACGAATTGAACTAGAAAATCATTCTAACGGTAAAAAATGAATTGTTATCTTCTGAAAAGGGGTAAGATGTTATAAAATAATAGACATCTGGGTGATAAAACTTGTATATTGACTACTTTTATTTTTTCACTAGATCCTGAGGGGGACCACACAGGTGGGATTTTCGAGGAAAAGAGAGTTTAGTGAAAAACATCGAAACATACACTATTTGATTCATTTTTTTATGCTGATTTCAAATATGCCTCGAAATCGGTGATTAGAACTACATAGAAACAAAATCTGCACGCAAAAAGATTAGGTTTTATGCTTCTTTATGCAAACAATCTTTAGCCTTTTAGCTACAGTTTTTTCGGCCCAAAAATTTTTGTAAAATCTTTTCATATTTCCATCACCACCATATTCAGGTAGTTTTTATGAAAATATCTCATTGGAACATACCTTTTCCACAGATCCGTGGGTCATTATGTAAAAACATGATTTTTTTTAGAAATGCTACATTTTCACAGGATTTCTCCTCTAAAGTTACAGTCAAGTATAGTGTATGACTTTGAAATATATGGTTTTTGCAGATAATTTAAAACTCTATCGAATGCCATCTGAAAGAAATTCTTAGGCATTTTTCCTTNAGGTGTGGCTAAAGAAAATACAACGCCCACACCCACACCCACACCCACACCCACACCCACACCCACACCCACACCCACACCCACACCCACACCCACGCCCACACCCACACCCACACCCACACCCACACCCACACCCACACCCACACCCACACCCACACCCACACCCACACCCACACCCACACCCACACCCACACCCACACCCACACCCACACCCTCACCCACACCCACACCCACACCCACATCTAAAGTAGTTGTGCAGCCTTATTAGGATGTGGTTGTGGGACTCTTAGTACCTCACATCGACAGCCACATCACACGCCCACATCATCATTATCCTGGCAGAAATTTCAATTGATTCAGTATGGACATCCAACATGAACAAAAGATCACAGCAATTGCTTGAATACTCAGATCGAGAATTTAGACGGTTCTTGTACCAGGGTAGCTCATGATGTTTATCAATCCAGCTTGTAGAGTATTTAGATCAGAGCTGAACGGTCCAAGGTATAGACCACGGGATAGAGTTCACCGGAATCGGGACCAAATTTTTTACACTCCTTAGCAATATTAACACTAGTCACCAGCTACGAAGAAAGACTAAGTCAGTATTTTTGTTATGAAATTGAGCATTCCTGCGTAAGCATTATTTATTGATAACCACATATTTATTTACAAAACATGAGAAAAGGCGACCACTCAGAATTACAAACAAACAAAAATGCCTCTTCTGTCTAACTTTCAGTTTTCGTAAATCTTCATTTATGTTGTTACTTATGCTTCTTTTTCTTCTGATCAACCTTCGCCGTCGCTTTAACTCGTAAATAACAGCGCTGTTTTTCAATTCTCACAACATCCCACATTGTTTTCAATAAGTCTGTCAAAGTTGCGTAGCCCAATTGTTGAAAAGGCATTTGTCGACCACTATTCTGCAATGAATAGTGTTGACATAATTCCGTGAATGAAAGACCATCTTCAACTGGTAAAGATGAGACTAATATTGAATGAATATCGGTTTTGACTTCGTTATAAGTTTCAGCGCCAGTACGAACCTGAACGATAATAAAAGGCATAAAATTGGCAAGTTTAGTCCAGCTAATGAAAGAATATAATGCTGATTGAAAGAATAAAGAAGGCAGACTACATTTCAAACACACTTACGCGTCTTTTTCTCTTATTTTGATCATCATCGGTTTCACTCTTCGTTTGGTTACCATCCATATTTAAATAACAACGTGTAGGCCACTCTTTATAATCCATATATATTACATCTTTCATTGACCCTAAAAATCGCGACAATGTCTCATAACCTAAGTCTTCATAAGGTATTGGTCCATGTTTGTAGCAAATTTCATATTGATGACATAATTCTGTTAGCGTAAGGCCAGCATTGATTGAGGGTACAAGAGTAGATATGAATAGGTTATGAATTTCCTCTTTGACTTGGTTGTAGGAAGGAGAAGGAGAAAAGCATGCCATCTGAAATGAAAAAAATGTGATTTTACTTACAAAAGCAATTACACTTCGGCAATCATCAGGGAAAAAATGACCGATAAAATCACAATACGATCCAAATAATGATTACCATGATGAGCTGAGCATCGCCCAGGTACGGACAAAAATGGTAAAATGGCATTAAAATGAACAAAACTGTAATTATTATAATGCTACAAAACCGTCACAAAAAATGTGGGAAAATGGATTGAATGTGATCCATCAAAATGGTATAGGCTTTTATGCATGAAAATGATTTCAGGAGGAACATCATAATGACTACATCATGAATCATTTTAATGGGGTTTTACCAATTTTTTCGGTGTGCGTGTAGTTGTAGCCGTAGGAGTCATCTACAGCCACACCCACACCCTGTGTTTACATTGCTCCATTAAATTTAAAAAAAGTTTATTATTTGCTGATCGATGAAGAATTATATCTTTATCGTTAGTATAGATATTCATGAATATATTGTCTAGTTGATGTTGTGAGAATTTTTCTACGTTCTAATTGACAGCAGAAATTTTCAATGCTGCTTATCTGCACATACTTCACAGATATCGAATTCATCTACTGAGCAAGTGCAATGTCATGATAAAATCCCTCGAGCAAATGTCGCATGCAAACTCTTTTGTTTCATCACCATGGCTGCGCTCGATTCTGCATTGTTTGCCATTGCACAGTTCAAGACGATGCCGCAATGGGCATTATTGTTGGGATGCATCTGCGTAAAGAAAAACACATCAACAAAAACACTGCCTAAATTCTGAAAATTCAATAGGTTTAAGACCTTAGCATAGTGTAGAATTCCTAAAATTTTACCCTAAATTCAGGAACTGTAGTTTGGCTAGATTCAGTTATCATATTTTGCTAGTTGGATATTAGAAATATGAATACTATTGTTAACTTCCAATGGATCAACAATTTTTAAAAGAAACGGTTTTAAAAAGTTCTAGAAAAAGATTTACTACAGCATTAATTGATAAACAACATTGAGCTATTCGATTGAATTCAAAAATTTCGTATCCCACCGTGCACGTCCAACAATAGAAGATTGGTGACATTAGTTATCGAAGCATTCTGTAATCTAATTAATTCGACAAGGGCCCTACTTTTCCAATGATATAGTTGGATGTGGATTTGAATTGTCTACGCATTCGTATCCTTATTGTTAAGGGTGTGGGTGGTTGTGGGTGTGGGTGTGGGTGTGGGTTGGGTGTGGGTGTGGGTGTGGATGTGGGCGCGGATGGGTGTGGGTGTGAGTGTGTATGTGTGTGTGTGACTGTTGAGTGTGTCGGGTGCTAGTGTAGGGCGAGCAATTGAAGAAGAGCACCCCATATCCATACCACACACCCACACGCTCACACCGACACGCCCACAACCACACCCCCACCACATCCACACGCCAGCACCCACATCCGCATCCACATATCAACACTTAAACCAACACAGTCACAGCCACACCCATACTCACACCCTTACTCGGTAAAGTAAAGGAGATCTACTTTATTCGAAAAGAAAATTAAAGTAAAGTAAAGTAAAGTGAAATATTTCTTACTTTACCGAACAAGTAAAATTTTGTAAAGTAAGATAAAGTACAGCATGTAGTTGATGGCTATTGACGTATTAGAATGTGAATAATGTCTGATAACACACTAATAAATCAATAATCGTCAACTACCTACTTTACTTTATCTTATTTTATTATATCTTACTTGTTCGGTAAAGTGGATCTACTTTATATGAAAAGGAAAGTAAAGTAAAGTGAAGTATGTGTTACTTTACAGAGCAAGTAAGATGTAATAAAATAAAATAATGTAAAGTGTATAGTTGATGGTTATTGATTTATTGGTTTATTATCAGACATTAATCACATTTTAATACAATAAAAGTGGTGTCGAATTACTGAATGAAGGCTCCGAGATAAAGGATAAGGGCGGATAAGACCCTTTTCTAGTCCAAAACATTTTCGGGTTTTTTGCATTGGAATTGTATCAGGAGTTGCTTGGGAGCATTTCCAGTTACTTCGTTTAGTGAAATCTCTCGGTCAGGTGTTTTACACCTGAGGTCCCACAGAGGATTTTGAGGGGCTACCGGGACTTATTTTTTCGGGACTTATTGGGATTTTTTATAAATCCGGAATATTTCTTTCCTACATCTTCTATTGCGTCACAATGATGTTTTTATATAGGATATATCCCGATGAATTCCAACATAAATAAATTTTTGGTGGGATTAATTTTTTTTCTGACGGATTTATTCCAAAACCATTATTTTATTGTAAAGTTCGTGATAAAAACTCCATTAAATTAAATAATTTCTCACTGGATCATTTTTGTACTACTAGATCTATTGGAGATATATATATATATGTCTACAGCAGTGTTCTATGACATTTAACTCCAAATATGAATTGATTCCCTAAAGGATCGATTCTTCCTACAGCGGATATATTCTTTATACAGTTGGATTGATTGATAACGTTAATCATCGTTCTAAAATTTTCACTACTAGCTAACCACAGTGAATGATCAATGCATAGAGCGATGGCTTCCACATTTATACATCTAAAGTTCGAATCCTTGTTCAGTCACTCTTTTTTTTGTTGCTTAGCACTTATGATTAATATGTCATAAAATGACCCATACTACAGTACCAATAAAAAGTCTTTGCGTATACTACTGAATAATTATCTTGCTCGGTCTATTTAGTATGTATCATACTTTTCTCACGTTTATTACATTGTTACAGAGATGTCGCATGTATACATATTCACTATTCTTTTTATCCTCTATTATCTCTGTGATTCTTTAATTGACCCCTTTGTTTTCTCGTTCTTCATATATATCCCATCTATATCATATGCATGATTCAGAACTGTCTTTTCGATTACGTAATACAGTTAGTCTACGTACACCAAGGACATACATAAAATCGTGCATATACATATATATAGGACCGAAAGGAAAGGAAAGAAAAAGACCGTAACATACATACATCTCTAAATATCAAACAATTCCTCGGCGGATCTATTGTTTTCAAACGGATTTATTTAGAACTTAATCATCTCTAGCGGATTAATCTATTCATACCTCCATGGCACGCAATAATTGTGTAAGAACGAATTCTTTTTGCAACTAATCTTTCCCCCCGAACAGTAGTATCAATAGATATTGCTGTTCATGAACCTAAATTAGTGAACTGCTGTAATTTATATCGGAGGTCTCAGTATATGTTAAATATTACTGGTCAACATAAAATCTAGTTAAAACACGTGATACTCAATGTATTCTGAATAGTTTTAAAAATCCGTGAAGTCGTATTCATTTCAATTAGCAAGATATAACACAAAAGACGTACTGCACTAATATACTACATGCATCATTTATTTGAAAGAGAATTCTCAATAGTCTAAATTGCTCGAAGTCTGAGTATCATGTATAGTCACTATCTCTTCTTTGTACCTTTACGACCTCTCTTCACGTATATTACTTCTTTCTCTTTCGAGACGATATAGATGTTGAAGCAACAATTAGTGATGAAAAAAACTAAAATATTTTTAATCAAATACCTTAGATACCCAGGTTAAAAAATCTGACAGTAAGTCTTGTACGATCATATGAATTCGTACAAAAAATCGTGGTCTCTGAAATCTTACATCAATTCTTATTGTAAGATTCTTATCAGATCCTACCGTTGTATAAGATTCGCTATAATCTTACAGTAAGATCTGGCAAGACAACAAGATCTGTCAAGAATCTTACAATAAGAGTTAATGTAAGATTTCAGAGAGTACGATTTTTTGTACGATTCATACCAAATCATGCAATATCATATATGATCAGACGCAGGATCATGTCCGATCTTAGTGTGCGATTATTCGCCTTGAGTATTTAACACACATCGAGGAGTCAGGAACATCAGTTCATCTTTGATGGTTTGTCTTATGTTTTCATCTATGTTTGTAACGATCTATCTTTTTCTATATTGTTTTTGAGCATTGATACTTCTGTAAACGTGGACAATTAAACGCAATGTGAACGAACAATATGCACAATGAATAACTTTTTCATCTAAAAGAAAGCTGCATAGATGAAGAGAACCTTATCTTAATACTCGTAACTGTTTCTATGAATTAACAGTGTATAAAGCTGAATTATTCTATTTGAAAATAATAGCGTCATAGTAGCAAGTAAAGATTTTAGTAAGTAATCTTTCTACAAATGTTCTTCTGAAAAATCTAGATTACTGCGAGATGTTTTATTGAAAAACTTAAGAAAAAAGGTCGAATATGTCACAAACTTATCATAAATACGCTTGTTATTATCACAATTATTAATCTAAAATAATTGAAAATGTAGTGCATAGAAAGTGTAACTCGAGAAAAATAACTTTCTCTTCATACTTATAAATGATTAATGTTTGATGGATCGAAGATGTGACCTTGTCACAAAAATATTATCAAATGTAAGTTAAAAATGATTATGGTCATGACTTGGGTTGGATCAGAAGCAATAACTACTTGCTTCGCATACATTACAATATATTTTACATAGTAGAATTATAATTCTGTCATTCAATTCTGAATGTTCTATTTGATTCGAATTACACGTTTCATTTGATTCACGTCCGCTTAAAATATAATCGAAATACTGATTCTACCGTCATAGAGAGAAAATTTGACTTTTTAATGATATATATTAGAGTTAGAATTTCGATACATTGATAGTGTTGCGCCGCTTTCGAACGACATTTGTTCTTTAAGGCTCATAAAAACAGTTTAGAAGTACCATTCTATGACTCGTCGTATCTCAACTAAAAACTTTAAAATACAGTGGATGCTATACAGAATATGATTCTTCCGGATTTACGAATTGCCAATTCATCGTTAATAACTGGAAAAATTATCTCTTTCTGACTAATCCTAAGTTTGATTCCATCATGATTGAAAATGTATATACACTCTATATCGATGTAAATTTCGAACTATATACTTGACTATTGTGTAATGAATCCAAGTCGAGAAATCAAATAGTAAGATCAGTCATGAATTCATGTATGATCCTATCCGATTTTATTCAAGAATCCTATATGTTCATACAAGATCATACAAAAAAAATCATATGAAAAATCGTTATTTCAGAAATCTAATGTCAATTCTCAGAACACGTTTGTTGTATGCTCGAACAGTAGAAAACTTGTATGATTATATAAAGTCGTACAGAAAAATTTTAACTGATTGCTGGAGAAATATGTATTATTCGTGATTTTTCAGTTTTCCCTGGCAATTATACTTAGGGCATACCAAAAGTTCGTAGAATGATGCCTTAATTTCTTATGATAAGCTTTTAGTAACTTTCTTTCTATATAGTCTGATAGAGAAAAGAATGCTCTATCTTTCTATGCTATTTGATCATACTTCAACTAATATGATGGTAATAAATTTTCGATAAAACCTTTTTTCATTGGTATTTGTGCTCGTTGTAAGTTTTGCGTTGCAGTTTTCAATTCCTTATTAGTTGTATTAATAACAAAAATATANAAGTTCGAATCCTTGTTCAGTCACTCTTTTTTTTGTTGCTTAGCACTTATGATTAATATGTCATAAAATGACCCATACTACAGTACCAATAAAAAGTCTGTGTATACTACTGAATAATTATCTTGCTTGGCCTATTTAGTATATGTTATAGTTTTCTCACTTTTATTACATTGTTACAGTGATGTCGCATGTATACATATTCACTATTCTTTTTATCTTCTACTATCTCTATAGTTCTTTAATTGGTCTCTTTGTTTTCTCGATCTTCATATATATCCCATCTATATCATACACGTGATTCAGAGTTGTCTTTTCGATTGCGTAATAAAGTTAGTCCACGTACACAAAGGACATACGTAAAATTGTGCATATACATACACATATATATAGGACAGAAAGGAAAGGAAAGAAAAAGACCGTAGCATACATACATCTCTAAATATCAAAGAATTCCTCAACGGATTTATTTAGGACTTAATCATCTCTAGCGGACTAATCTATTCATATCTCCATGACATGCAATAATTTTGTAGGAACGAATTATTTTTGCAATAAAGCTTTTTCCCGAACAGTAGTATCAATAGATATTGCTGTTCATGAGCCTAAATTAGTGAACTGCTATAATTTATGTCGGAGGTCTCAGTATATATTAAACATTACTGGTCAACATAAAATCTAGTTAAAAGACGTGATACTCAATGTATTCTGAATAAGTTTAAAAAAAACGTGAAGTCGTGTTCATTTCAATCAGCAAGATATAACACAAAAGACGTACTGCACTAATATACCACACGCATAATTTATATGAAAGAGAACTCTCAACAGTCTGAATTGTTCGAAGTCCAAGTATCATTTATAGTCACTATCTCTTCGTTGTACCTTTACGCCCTCTCTTCACGTATATTACTGCTCTCTCTTTCGAGACGATATAGAGATGTTGAAGCAACAATTAGAGCGATAAAAAACTAAAATATTTTTAATCAAATACCTCATACATTTAACACATATCGAGGAGTCAGGAACATCAGTTAGTCTTTGATGGTTCGTCTTACGTTTTCATCTATGTTTGTAACGATCTATCTTTTTCTACATTATATTTGAGCATAGATATTTCTGTAAATGTGGACAATTAAACAGAATGTGAACGAATAATATGAACAATGAATAACTTTTTCATCTAAAAGAAAGCAGCATAGATGAAGAGAACACTATCTTACTCACAACTGTTTCTATGAATTAACAGTGTATAACGCTAAATTCTTCCATTTAAAAATAATAGTGCCATAGTAGGAAGTAAAGATTTAAGTAAGTAACCTTTCTAAAAATGTTCTTCTGAAAAATCTAGATCACTGCAAGATCTTTTAGTGAAAAACTTAAGAAAATAGGTCGAATATGTCACAAAGTCATTATAAATACGCTTTTTATTATCACTACTGTTCATGTAAAATAATTGAAAATGTAGTGCATAGAAAGTGTGATTGGAAAAAAATAGCTTTCTCTTCATACTTATAAATGATTAATGTTTGATGGATCGAAGATGTGACCTTGTCACCAAAATGTTATCAAATGTAAATTAAAAATGATGATGGTCATGACTTGGGTTGGATCAGAAGCAATAACTACTTGCTTCATACATTACAATATATTTCATATAGTAGAATTATCATTTTATCCTTTAACTCTGACTGTTCCGTTTGATTCACGTCCGCTTAAAATATAATCGAAATACTAATACTACCGTCATAGAGAGAAAATTTGACTTTTTAATGATCTATATTAGAGTTAGAATTTCGCTACATTCATAGTATTGCGCCGCTTTCGAATGACTTTTGTTCTTTATGGCTCATAAAAACAGTTCAGAAGTATCATTCTATGACTCGTCGTATCTCATCGAAAAGCTTTAAAATACAGTGGATACTATAAAGAATATGATTCTTTCGGATTTACGAATTACCAATTCATCGTTAATAACTGCAAAAACCATCTCTTTCTGACTAATTCTAAGTTTGATTCCATCATGATTGAAAATGTATATACACTCTATATAGATGTAAATTTCGAACTATATACTTGACTATCGTGTAAAGAATCCAAGTCGAGAAATTAGATAGTAAGATCAGTCATAAATTCATGTATGATCCTATCCAATTTTATTCAAGAATCATATATGTTCATACAAGATCATACAAAAAAAAATCATATGAAAAATCGTTATTTCAGAAGTCTGATGTCAATTCTCAGAACACGTTTGTTCTATGCTCGAACAGTAGAAAACTTGTATGATTATATAAAATCGTACAGAAAACTTTTAACTGATTGCTGGAGAAATATGTATTATTCGTGATTTTTCAGTGTCTGCTGGCAATTATACTTCAAGATAACTTCACATAGCCAAGATCCCCTTAATTAATGAAATTAATGCACAGATGACTACACCAACAGTTACATCTCGACAATAAAATCATTTCTATAGCAGTCACAAACAGCTCGTGCTAAAAAATTTACTCACTACACTACTAATGAAAAGCAATAGGAAATAAACAATTAAGATTTTCTTTATTACTAATATAATAAAATTAAAAAATTAAAAATATGATCTTCCACATTATTATTACCGAAAAACAAAAAACAACTAAGCGTGGAATTTTTTCTATAACCAATATAGAAAAATAAGAAAAAAATTAGCGTTATCTATATCATTAATATAGAAAAAAAAATAATATTTTCTATGTATCCAATATAGAAAAACTAGGCGAACAATAAACTGTGATTTATATTACCAATAGAGAAAACTCAGAAATTAGAGCTAAAATCTTTTATGTCATCAGTATAGAAAAAAAGAAATAAAAATTAAGACTTCTTTTATTAACTATACAGAAAAATAAAAATAAAAATTTTTTAAATATTCAATACAGGAAATCTAGAAGTAAAACACAATATTTTCTATATTATGAACATAACAAAAGAATAAATAATATTTGCTATATATCCAATACACAAAAATTAAAAAAAAAAAAACTGTACTTTTATATTACCGATATCGAAAACCAAGAAGTCAAAATTAGAATTTTCTATATTATCAATATAGAAAAATGAAAAATAATATTAAATATGTATAACCTATACAGAAAAAAAGCAATAGAACAAACTGTTATCTATGGCATCAATCTAGAAAAAATAAATAAAAAATCTGACTTTCTATATTAGTGATACAGCAAAACAGAAGCAATAAAACTAACTGTTATAATTATATATTACTAATGTAGAAAAATAAGAAATAATAATTAGAATTTTCTATATTATCAATATAGATAAATAGAAATAAAAAGTAAGATTTTTTATCTTATTAATATAGAAAAATGAGAAATAAAAATGGGGTTTTCTACATTACCAATATAAAAAAGTAAAAACTGAAAGCCAAGATTTTCTATATTGTCACTAAAGAAAAATCAAAAATTAAAATTAGGATTTTCTATATTATCAAATACAGAAAAATTAAAATACTATTTTCTATATTATCAATATAGAAAATCAAAAATAATAAATAAGACTTGCTATACTACCAATTTAGCAAAATAAAGAATGAAAACTAAGATTCTTCTATTATTGATGCAGAAAAATAACAGGCCACGTCCACGGAGTTTCTACCACAAAAAACACAAGTGTCGTTAAATTAATCGAAACATACTCTATCTTGTAGAGTTCGATGAGTTGTATCTCTGGTAAAAATTCCAGCTTACAAAACCGTTCCTGTAGGGAGATATAAGGTATACAAGTTTAGCTGGAAATTGACATAATTGATGAAAAATGAAAATTTACTAAACTTCGTGGTCTTCACTTTTTTACTATTGTATGGACCAAAATTGATTCCAATTATATATTATTGTTCCCCATGACCCGGCGCATCCGNCTATCGATTAATATCATTGAAAGTTCAAATTGAACGAAAATTAGTAGCACGAGGCAGCTCACAAACTGTCCAGCAAAAGTTCTCCTGGTTGGTCAATTGCTTGACCATTCAAAATCAGTAGAATTTTGTAGCCCCCGGCTTGCTCTTTTGAATGGTGAAAACCGCAGCTCGATAACTGAAAGTAATCAAAAGTTATTCAGAAAATGGTCGTTAATACTTTAAAAAAAATCCGACATTAGATATGAGACTAATATATAATAATTTTCAAAAAAAAAAAAAAAAACACAACTTGATCTTATAATTTTCATTAAGATTTATTCATTTCTTTTAATTTCTAATAAGATTCAATAGTTCACAAGGAGTATCATATAGATATTAGTTTATTTTGAAATATTTTTTTTTTGTCGATTCTCAGAAGAAAAATGAGAAATATATATGCTAGAAAAAAAAAAGTATTATACTTTTCCAAGAATTAGTTACTAGTTTTTCTGTATTAGTTTTAAATTAGAATTGTTCAATATGAACATCATTTTAAACAATCACTATTAATTTTTTTCGATGAAACTCATTAGTTGTCAATATTTTACTGTATTCAATATTTTTTTTTTTTTTTTTTTTTTTTTTGAGAATTTTCATCTAGATCTATCTTTGTTGAAAAATGCATTTTTGTTATTGTCGAGCCCAGAACTGGGCGAGTCAAGCCATTTTTCGAGTCGAGTCGAGTGAAGTTATTTTTGTCCTTTTTTTTGTTTTCTGTTTATTTCGACAAAGAATATTAACAATAAGTTATCCATGAAATGATATCTATTTCCTAGTTTTAATGCACAAAACATAGAATAGTTCTACACAAGATAAAATGACATAACCATATAGATTTATCAATAAAATAGGAACATCAAAATGAACTCTTCTGTTGAATAGAGTCTCACATCAAAATAACAAAAACATCATTTTTATGAGCAAAATCTAAACTAAAATCTGTTTACAAACAAACATTATCTATTGATATTTAAATTAAGGGGAAAATATGTTTGGATTATCAAAAATTGTCTAGCTGCGAAATGATCAACAAAAAAATTAATGTTGTGATCGCCAAATTAACTAAGACATAAGATAATCAAAATGGAACCAAATGTTCCAATAAATTAAATTAAATTTTTCTAGTCTCATTTGCTTTTGAGGGTGAAGATGGCTTGTAACAACTTTCTATATCAAGAGATCTTGACGAGTCGGAATCGTAACTACCGTAGAAGCTAGTCGATCAATGTATCTACAAGACAAAACAAAAAAAAAAGAAGTTTTTATTTGAACTTATACATCTCGAGATAGTGTTAAATCAGAGACTAGATCCTTTTCTGAACAAAATATGCCAGCGATTCTTCTTCAAACACTTATAGTCCTTTATTCAATTAATCAATGGAAAGTGAATTCCCATACAAGAAAACGAATAATTGAAGTATATTTTTATGTAATCAACGAAAAGTAAATTGTCAAGAGCAGAAATTTTATTTTTTGTAAAAACAACCAATTAAAATAGAAAACAAAGAATGGAAGGCAAATCTCTACGGAAAATAAATCATGTAAATCATTGTAAGTACTTCTTCTATTTATTATTCTTGTTTTCATATATGATAAATTTGATGATTAAAACACTAACTTTTAGGCGATCATTTTGCAATTAGACATTTTGGTGATAAAAACTTAAACTTTGCTGATCAAAAACTATGCTTATCCTTAAATTAATATCTTATAGGACTCCACAGATGATCCAAAATAAAATAGAACAAGAAAAAACATATATATCCAATAATACGCATAGACTAAGATTTGCGACCATATGAATACATAAGCAGGAAAATGTTCCTGGAAAAAAGCGTTCTGATGCAGTATATTCAATTAGGCTAAAATTTATGAAATCAGAGAAAATTTAATTTTATAAATTGTGATTTTCTTTTTACGAGCAAATGAAAATTTTCTTTGAATGAATGACTCGAGTCCGAATCATGACTAGGACTCGTCCAGCACTGGTCGAGCCTTTACAATCACTAATAAAAATTTATCCAATAGCCTTCATAAAATAAATATAATCTTTTGTTTTTGTTTTTATCATTTCCAATTACAGTATTTACATCCTTCATTTTTCTTTTGAAAATAGGTGAAATTGTTCAAAATATTCAAGTGCATGAGTTCTTAGTAGCGATCAAATTATGTTTGAACTCTTAGAAATGAATGAATGAATTCTGCGAAAGAATGGCATTGAAAATTATGAAGCCAAGTTTTTTTTTTTGAAAACTGCTGTAAGTGTATTTGATAGAGTCTTATTAACGAGACAAATTACAAAAAGTTGTTGCATTCAAGAATAATTCATTGAAAAGTATCATTAGATGACTACAATAGAAAAATAATCATTCATAAAATTAATTTTAATCAAATTGTTGTTGTTGATCATAATTGAATGATGAACATTGTTGATACTAGAAAGTGAATAACTAATAAATATTGTCCTACTCGTTAATAATCGTTTAAATAACTAATTCAATAATTGTCGCGCCTATCTGCTCCAGAGACTGTCACATGGAATGTATTTGATTCCCTGCCCTGTCCGCCCTCATGAGAGAACTTCTATACTGAGTATGCCTATTAGAAGATCTAAAATCTTCGTATAAAAATATATTGATTGCTTTCAAATTTAGTATCGAGATTTTTTATTTATGTCATTTTGAGAGAATACCTTAATGAAGTTTGATATTCTATTAACAAGTATTACGAACTAGCAAGCAGTATCATCCTTATAAAAACTCGAAAAATCAATCATCTAATTTTAATGAACGTCTTCTGTATAGTCAAAAACATTTGCTTCCTGTTTGAATATCTGTTGTTAATACAAAATGTTCCTATCTAATGTTTTAAATACAATCGCCGTTTATTTGAATATTTGTAAATCTCTTATAAATAATATTCCAGTGCACAAACCGAATCTAGATAAAAGAATAACGAATAAACGAGATTTTACATGCATATTCTACGGATGAATACTTGCTGATAATGTTGATAATTATACAGTTGATTATATATCAATCTATAAACTGATCATATTCACTTCGTTCAGTTTTTTCTATGTTTCAAAAAAAATCAACAGTTTGAAATAAATTGCTGATAAATTTTAAATATCTATAAAGATTTTTGATAGTACGGATAAAAGCAAATTTCAATATCTGATTACTTCAAAAGACTTCTATTGAGTTCACCAACATGGGCTTCTAATTTTCTAGACACTTCTAAGCCTTCAACAAATTCACATGACTTGATGAGGTATATCAGTACTTCACAAACTTTCACGTTTTAAACCTTTGCTCTTTTTTTCTACAAAATTTAAAAAAATCATAGTTGTAGAATCATATAAATATTTAGGAAAACCAAGCATACATAGCTTGAGGATGACATTTTGTAAATAACTCACAGCCATCTCACAACCCCTGCTCTGAAGAATAAGTAAGGTAGAATGAATATTTGAGGAAATATCTATTACTGCTGATAATGAAGTATTCTTTTTTGTGCTCATAGAAATAAACGTATAATAGTCAGTCTTTTGTTTATTGTTCAAAATTGCGAAGTATGATTTAGTTTTTTTCCTTTCTATGGCAAGTTTAAATAGTTGCAAAATCTTTAGATAGCTATGATAGGATTAAATAGTCAAATGAAAGATTAAATAGCTATGGCAACTTTAATTAGCGAAAAGATCTTTAGATAACTATGAAAGAATTAAATAGCTATGTAAATCTTTAAATAGCCATAGCAAGTTTAAATAGCTACGAGATCTTTAGATAGCTGTGGTAGAATTAAATAGCTATGACAATGATCAATACCATTGAAGATATATATGTCTCCAGCAGTGTTCTATGGCATTTAACTTCAAATATGAATTGATCCTATAACGGATCGATTCTTTCTACAGTCGATATATTCTTTATACAGTTGGACTGATTGATAACGCTAATCATCGTTCTAAGATTTTCACTATTAGCTAACGACAGTGAATGATCAATGCATAGAGCGATGGCTTCCACATTTATACATCTAAAGTTCGAATCCTTGTTCAGTCACTCTTTTTTTTGTTGCTTAGCACTTATGATTAATATGTCATAAAATAACCCATACTACAGTACCAATAAAAAGTCTTTGCGCATACTACTGAATAATTATCTTGCTCGGCCTATTTAGTATGTATCATACTTTTCTCACGTTTATTACATTGTTACAGTGATGTTGCATGTATACATATTCACTATTCTTTTTATCCTCTATTATCTCTGTGACTCTTTAATTGGTCTCTTTGCTTTGTCGTTCTTCATATATATCCCATCTATATCATATACATGATTCAGAACTGTCTTTTCGATTACGTAATACAGTTAGTCGACGTACATCAAGGACATCCGTAAAATCGTGCATATATATATATACATATATATATATATAGGATCGAAAAGAAAGGAAAAAAAAAGACCTTAACATACATACATCTCTAAATATCAAATAATTCCTCAGCAGATCTATTTTTTTTCAAGCGGATTTATTTAGGACTTAATCATCTCTAGCGGATTAATCTATTCATACATCCATGACATGCAATAGTTGTGTAGAAACGAATTCTTTTTGCAGTAAATCTTTCCCCCGAACAGTAGTATCAATAGATATTGCTGTGCATGAACTTAAATTAGTGAACTGCTCTAATTTATGTCGGAGGTCTCAGTATATGTTAAATATTACTGGTCAACATAAAATCTAGCTAAAACACGTGCTACTCCATGTATTCTGAATAGTTTTAAAAAAACCGTGAAGTCGTACTCCTTTCAATTAGCAAGATATAACATAAAAGACGTACTGCACTAATATGCTACATGCATAGTTTATTTGAAAGAGAATTCTCAATAGTCTGAATTGTTCGAAGTCTGAGTATCATGTATAGTCACTATCTCTTCGTTGTACCTTTACGACCTCTCTTCACGTATATTACTTCTTTCTCTTTCGAGACGATATAGATGTTGAAGCAACAATTAGAGTGATAAAAAAACTAAAATATTTTTAATCAAATACCTTATATATTTAGACACACATCGAGAAGTCAGGAACATCAGTTCGTCTTTGATGGTTTTTCTTATGTTTTCATCTATGTTTGTAACGATCTATCTTTTTCTATATTATTTTTGAGCATAGATATTTCTGTAAATGTGGACAATTAAACACAATGTGAACGAACAATATGCACAGTGAATAACTTTTTCATCTAAAAGAAAGGTGCATAGATGCAGAGAATATTGTCTTAATACTCATAACTGTTTCTATGAATTAACAGTGTATAAAGCTGAATTATTCTATTTAAAAATAATAGTATCATAGTAGCAAGTAAAGATTTAAGTAAGTAATCTTTCTACAAATGTTCTTCTGAAAAATCTAGATCACTGCAAAATCTTTTATTGAAAAACTAAAGAAAATAAGTCGAATATGTTACAAAGTTATCATAAATATGCTTGTTATTATCACTACTATTCATCTAAAATAATTGAAAATGTAGTGCATAGAAAGTGTGACTCGAGAAAAATAACTTTCTCTTCATACTTATAAATGATTAATGTTTGATGGATCGAATATGTGACCTTGTCACAGAAATGTTATCAAATATAAGTTAAAAATGATGATGGTCATGACTTGGTTTGGATCAGAAGCAATAATTACTTGCTTCATACATTACAATATATTTCATATAGTAGAATTATAATTTTATCATTCAATTCTGAGTGTTCTATTTGATTCGAATTACACGCTTCATTTGACTTACGTCCGCTTAAAATATAATCGAAATACTGAGTCTACCGTCATAGAGAGAAAATTTGACGTTTTAATGATATATATATTATCCATTTGACTGAGAAGTTTCAATGGAGAAATCAATTCCGAAATCTCTCCTAATGATCTAAATAATACTCAAAACGAAATAAATCCCGGAATTTATTAAAAAGTTCCAATAAATCCCAAAAAAATAGTGGCACGTAGAATACAATCCATATTTCGTACTAATTTAAAGTAGACTAACTTTAAATTGGCGAATGGTGTTGGCCAGAATATAGATTTGTTCCACAACCTATTAAGACATGCAAGCACCAATAATAATGATTTATTTGTGGACATCTTCTATGTGTAAGCAAAACTTTTGACAGGGAACTACATGCAATGATCAAACATGCACTAATAAAAAGCACATGCCATCCGAATTCATTGATATAATTAATAATCAGGATTAGAACATGTGCATGTTCAGCATTATTGTACATAGACAGTAGTTCTTCCCTTATATTACATTAAATGAAAGTGTAAAAGAAGTTGATTCTATATCATGGCTTCTATTTTATGTGGTCAATAATGAACTGTATTTTAACATATTTTCTGAAAGAGAATAGGACAGAAAAGTCTCAAATTATAGACTCATGCGAAACAAGTCTACTAAGTTTTCAGCAATACCCACGATCCAGAAGTTGGATATTTTATAAAACTGGTAGAGCTCAACTGAGAAAAAGCAGTAAGAGAAAGTTTATTCTTCTATAGATCTTAATGAAAATCTAGGGATTCTAGCAAAACAATCAAATTATAATTATTCTGATAATTCAATAGAATCGTATGAATCAAGAAGACTAGAAATATCTATACCTTATAAGAATATGGGAAGAGTTTTTTTTTAGAAGCATACGGATGGATAATTTCTACTACGATTGATGTTAAGAATAGAAAATTCAAACATATTTTGATGCATGGAAATGAATTTGTTCAGAGATTTTCAAAAGTGAAAAGAATTTATAACTTTCAAGAGATTTTTTATGGTCGATGTCAAACAAGAGAAAAACTTGACACTTATTAGAAGTTTGTGACAAAAAAGAAGTTTGGTGCTTTAGTTATCTGGTGCTATGAAAATTTGATAGCATCATTTCCTTTATGTAATACGTTCTTCTGGATTGATTAAAAATTCAAAAAAAATCAAGAATAAATCTTCGTGCATATCTTATGTTACTGAGTCAGTCCTTGATCAGAGTGAAGAAACTCAAGTGGAATTTCTGCTTAAAATTTCGGAAGTTTAATTTTAAAAGATGAAATGAATGAAGAGAGAAGCATCGAAGCATGTAATAGAAGGTTTTGATTAAATGGATAAATGATCTCGAAAGTATCGGTCCAGTTCAATCATAGAATTTTAATTGTACACTGACGACATCTTCAAATTTTAGAATTAGTTTACATTCTGTGGAAGACATTTTATTACTTTAATAACTTTTTTTCTCAATGAAGTATAATGACTTGGCTAGATGATACATTTTAATATTGGCGAAATGGACTTATAAAGAACTATCGCAATTAATTGTTATGCCTGTCTGTTTGTCTTTGTATACGTACAATAGTCACATCGCATACAAGACAGTATGTTAGATGAATATATTTTAGTCTATATTGCTAATCGAAATGGACGACTTATTTCTAGTTTAGACTAGTTTTCTTGTTATTTACAGATCATTATCCATTAGATGATTGATATATACTGTTGACGATATTCATTAGTATTTTTAATTTGATATTCTATGTTGCGAAAAAATATATATGTGAAGTTTTATGATTATGCTGTTGATAAACAAAAGTCATATGGAAGTACATTGTATTTTTGTTTATTACTGAAATTTTTTCTTTATTTTAAGATTTTTACTTATTCTAACGGCAAATTTTTTATCTTCGAAGAAGTAAATAATGCAAAATGTTTGTTCTTCATATTCAAAAGCATCATCATCTTATTCAAATAATCAATCTAAATTAACTCATATGTACAATCGTCGGTTTTCAGAAATAGAGAAGAGCTTTGCTTTTCATCCAGAAAAAATATTTAGTGATAGAATAACAAGGTGGTTAAATCATCAGATGGATGTGCGCTTGTTAGATCAAGCTGCAATGTCATGGTATTTAATTGGAACTACTGCTCATATTTGTTCTGAAATATATGTCTATCGAAATAATCGAGAACCGATTCCAAATAATCTATATGCTTTTCTTGTATGTGGTTCAGGTTAGTGTATTTTAAAGCAGTTTCGACTTATATTCATGCTGTTGATTCTCATTAGCATTTGGAAAAAGTGCATTTTATCAACTGTTTTTGAGCGCAATTGGTAAATGCCGTATATCTGATGAAGTAAGCAATGGTGATGCAACATTCGATATTCGAGCATCATCAACGAATAATATTGATACACGACATTTTCTCGATGAGGTAAATAGTATTTATTATAATCTTAAAAATGCGTATGAACAAATGATGGTCGATTTTAGTTATTGATAATCTGTAGAATAGTGTGTATGTTTTGAAAAGAACGCTATAAAAACTTTTGGGAAATGCTTGATAATTATTTATATGTCCAAAAGTCTTAGGAGTAAAAATATTTAAGACTATGCAAATCAAACTTTTATGAAATATAGATTCAGAAAATTCAATTTTCTTCTCTTTTCTCTTTGTTCAGAGAAACTTCTTAAAATCTATTGACTTTGTAAGTTTCATAGGTGATATGAATATTTATCAATAGCATACAATAATGACTTTATTAATTTATATCTAATAAATCTACTCTATTTTTCATAGATGTCAAGAGGTGGTCTATTAAAACAACTCAGTGAAAATGATAAAGTTGTTTTATTAGATGAGGCAGACAGCTTTCTGAAAAGAAATGGTCTTATTATTGAAGGACCCATACGTGAACATAATAATGTATATGAAATAATTTTAACGTTATATTCTGGTAAGGCAACAGTAATAAAAAGCTTAACTAATTCAACAACAAGTCTTTTTCTCCACAAGCTAAACATATTAGCTAATACAACCGAAGAACCAATTTTACGACTAATGAAAAAAAAATTCAGTGGTGAACTTCCAAATCCATTTGCTGAACGTTCTCTTTTTCTTTTTGTTTCGACACAACTAACACTTGAGCGTCCTTTTCCACTTGCTTGGGATGATGAAAATGAACCTACAGTCGATCAAATTATGTTTACATCCAGTCTGCTTATGAATTTAAAGTTTTATTATGGGACATCTGCTCGTTTTATGACTGTTGCTCATGGAAATTTATTATCTAAATTAAGTAAGTTATTAAACGAAAGTTTGATATCATTTTTCATTAGCGAAAAAACTCAAAAAATTGCTCAAGTTATCAGAATTTTCAGCGTTTTATTTAATAAAACTGATTATACTTAGGTCTGACCAAAAGTTCTGGAAACATTAAATAAAAATATGAAGATAAGAAGATATCTTTAATTTTATTTTATCAAATGTTGAGGATAGTTTCCATGATTATTTATACCAATTTCGATCCTTTCTAACAATTTGTTAAAAGTTGTTTTGAAGTTTTTCTCGAAAAAAAAAATTTAAGTACCTTGGATACCACATCAGCTAATCATATTTTATTTGTTGTGAAAAATTAGAAAAATTTTGTTCAGTCATGTCAACTGCATTCTGGTACTACGAGTAACGAGATATGAATTTATTTTAGATAGGTTACTCATAAGTTGTTCGATGCTGGCTGGCTCATTGAAGAAGAATCGTCAGACTACTGTTTATGAATACAGATTTTAATCAATACTTTGTTTGGTACATTATTTAAATCAAATACTCCTGAGTTTAGATAAAGGCAAGACTGTAAGTCCCAAGTATTACATTGAAATTTCTCGAAAGCCTTTTTATTAATGAAATATGGAAACGAACAGAGGCATCAGGTTCAAAATGTACGAAATCGCTTGACGGTCATCGTTGACTTCATACTCATCCAATGTTATTAATTGCATGACAGAAGAAGGCCTCAATATACTATCATATCCAGCATATTTTCCGGGCCTGGTACTGTGTAATTTTTTGCTAACTAGTTATATCAAATATAGTTTAAATAATTAATTAAATAAAACAAGATCAGCTAACGTGGTATCCAAGGTACTTAAATTATTTTTCGAAAAAAGTTTCAAAACAACTTTTAGCAAATTGTTAGAAAGGATCGAACTTGGTATAAATAATCATGGAAACTATCCTGAACATTTGATAAAATAAAATTAAAGATACCTTCTTCTCTTCATATTTTTATTTCATGTTTCCAGAACTTTTGGTCAGACCTAAGTATCTCATAGTATGCTGATAAATCATTAATAACTATCAAATTTTAATAGTACTAAGTATAAGTAGCTTTAAAGAAGTCAAAATTTTTCTATGCAAGAAAAACTAATAATGATTAGCATAGTTCAACAGGAAGCAAGAATGGAATTAAATAAAATTTTTTTTCAAAAATTTCAACCATTGTTTTTTTTTTTGGTAAGAGCTAAATTACAATTAAATTTTTTCGGAAGGTAGGCGTAAATTGCAACCCTTTAACATAAATGTAATGGTTTTAGGGTTGCTTCCAAATCTGTTGAAAGCTAGTGCTAATTCCACATTTACTGGAATTGTTTATACATAGTTTATTAATTTTGATTTTTTTCTCTCTTCTTTTTTTAGTGATAAAAAATGAGAAACGTGATAAATGGTTAACTGCACGTCTTGGAAAATCTCGTGATCATCTTCATCGATTGGCAGTGAATCTTCAACTTATTCAATTAACATTTGATTTACTCGATCAATACAAAACTGATTTTGGAAGTTTCAATATTCAATCTGATAATATTGTTTTTCAACAACGAATGAAACAAATAGTAAATACGTTTCTTGGTCGAACAAGTAATAAAATCAGTATTAAGCTGGAAATTCGTTTATCAATTGCAAATGCAGCTGTTAAATTATTAAATTTATTATTACATCAATATTTGTGTATCTTTGGTGGCGATAATACAGCTCTGTAAGTTAAAATGATAACACTTAGAGTTTTAATAACAATGAAGAATAAACTGATGAGAAATGTAATGAAATTTGACAAATGAAAGTTTTAAAAACTATATTCTGATAAAGTAAGAATCTCAAATCGAATGGAGAACTGTGGAATTCATACATTTTAATCTGAGATATTCGATAAGTGAACTTTTGAAATTATAGAAGTTACTATACAGATATATTTTCTCATAGAAACCATATTATTTCATAAACGACATTCTAAGTACATAGATTATTTGTGAAATACTTAACGAAAAATGTTTATAATTGTCTTTTAAAACTTAAACATTTGAGATAAGTAACTAGTTCTAATCTAAACTGCACATACTATTTACATTTGTTTTTCTGAAAGACTTTATCTTTTATTTATTTAAACTCATGAGAATTCTACCAATTGAATTAATATTTTATTATTCAAGAACGTTGTTTTTTCGTTGATTGTGTATTTTTAAAGAGTTAAGAATCTTTTGACTTCATTTTATTTATTCAAAATGACACACAACTATAAACTGCAATTAGCTAATTATTGTTACACATTGTAGAGAAATAAAAGATTTTTATAACTTTGTTTCAAATAAGGTGAACGTACTGTAGATGTTATTTCATATGAATTAGTTATCAAAAAGAACAGCTATACATGATATTAACCGTTTTGTTTTGGTTTAGAAATACAGATGATCTTCAAATGATTGAAACTATCACAGTTAATCTGAATGAGAAAACAACAGCAACCACGATAAAAAATCAACAAGAAACAAATGAACAATCAATTAAAGATTTGGCCAGAGCCATTTTATTACATGATGAAATTGCATTCACAAGAACAAAACTCAGTAATTGTGTTCCATTATGGAAACGAAAAAGCAACCATCGTCAAGATGCGATTGAACTTCTAATAAAAAAAAAATTGATTATCACTGTTGAAAAAGCAGCAAAACAAATATTAACACGAAGAACGTTTAATATGTGGCTTAAATGTGTACCTAAATCGTTTGATTTGACGGATTTAGAAGAATTTCAACAATCACTTGCCGAATTTAATATTGATTGGGATATATTTCAACGAACGTTGTGGCACTTTCAGCCTCCTGTAGGCATTGTTATTAGTACTGATCTAGCTAATCGGTTGAAAGCTGAACATTACAAATCGTTTATAAAATTTAATATTGATGTTTTAACCGGAATGCCAAATGATGATACATCTACTCAAGATACAGATGAACAGAACAACAACAACAACAATCATCATGATCGTAATGCAATTAGCATTTTGACAGGTATGGTTTTATTAAGAGAGATCATCTGTTTTTCAAGTAGTAAAGCAGACGAAAAAAAAATATTCCTACATGAAAATTTTAAGGAAAATTAGATAAAAAAGCTTCATATAATCATATTTTTTGAACCATGATAAACAGGAAACTGACAGCAAGTCAAAATCAAAGTTTTAAAAAGAACATAGAATTTTCTTATGGTTTATCATTTCGATTTTCATGTTCTACAATAATATGTTACTATGTGAATAATTAATGCTTTTTATATCAATATATATATATGGGTGCCTATTTAAAATAGTAGTTTTTTTTTGCTAACTCGATCCCAGTTTCTCACGGTTATTAAAGTCAAAACTATTCAAAAGCTTTTCCATAACTATCAACATTTTCTTTTTTATAGATCCTACAACTGATGAACGAATTAGCTCACTTCAACATTCAACATCAAATCTTCAAGATATTTTACAATCAAATCCTTTTACAACAGCTACCAATTCGACAACAAGTATTATTGATGAAGTTTCTACTGATAAATCTGAAGCTGTTACTGGTTATCGATTACCTCGTCCAAAAGATTTAGTAGCTGCAAGAAATAAACAAGCTGCAGTAAATAGATCTTGTGTGATTGAAGAAAAATAATGTAGCTTTTTTCAATAATTACAAAATAATTGATTCTAGTCAAACAATTTCAAAAAAAAAAAAATCTAAGCAAAAAAAAAAATTAACAAAAAAATCATCCCCAAATCAATTGTTTCGGTTGATGTCGATTGTAATAATCTTTTAAATCAACTAAAAATTGATTATAATCGTAGTTGATCGTAATAAGCGATTTAGAAATGATTTTTTTGTGATTATACTGCATAATTTTTTTTTTTTTTATTAGAAAATCGTATGATTATTGTCGATTAAAAATCGACTTTTGTTGTGATTATTGAAACTTTGTTTTAAACTATGGGACGACAATCATAAATTAATTTCATCTATATTCATGACTATATTGAAAAAGAAACATGTTGTTCTTCTCTTGTTTGTGATTACGTTCTTTTTTTTTTTTTCATACTATTTACTCTCTTTTTTTCTTCTTCACTTAAAACTCATAGTTTTCCAGATTCTCTGATTGAAAATATCTTTCATGTTTATATTTATACGTGTTCTTTTTTGATATGTGAAGTACTTATGCTAAACATAAGTATTAATTTCTTCTCTTTGACATGTATTATTATCTTCTAGAAATTTTAGCAAGCATTCGACAAAAAAAAAATGAATATGTCAAACAAATTCGTGTCGGACTTTTCATCAATTACGGAGCAACATATTAGCAATTTACAGGAAATGTGTAAAACGTTTCTTCCTATTACACATGTAAGTCTTGTTCAAGAATTATGTAATTCATTAGTTCCATATACAACTGGAAAATTCGAATTACTTTCTGATATATTAAAAAAAAAATTAAATATTAATATTGGTACTGAACAACTACAATTAATTTCATCACTTTTTGGTTCTAATGTTTTACCAAATTTTTCAACAGGTCTTAATGCAAAAGACCTAATTTTGGAATATTCACTATTAAATAAGCTACCATATTTCACACCATATCAGCTTACTCCATTTACACATATTTGCCCAACATGTGGCAAGACACTTGATTACGATTTGGCTGATGAACACCTTGTAACATTATATTTACAGAATCATCAAATTGTGCCTGCTGTTGTTTACACATTGACATGCACACATTCCAGAACCGAGAAGAACAAATATAAAAGTACATTAATTACACCAAGCTTTTTCCAGCATAATGATGAACGGGTATTTACTTTCGAATCGTTTGCTTATTCCAAATTTTTGTACTTTGGTGGAAAAAACATTTTTGATCGAAACATTCTGATACAATTTATGTCTGACTTAGTATGTGCAGGTGTGACGTTTAAAGGTTTTCTTCTGTCATACAATCTTCAACATATGCAAAAACATGGTGGTGATTCCAAATTAAACTTTCTTCTTTTTACACGTGTTGTTCTTTCATTTGCATTAATTCATTTTATGTTTTTTATGGGATTACCTGAGGTGGCTTTACCGAAGAATTGTCAACAGGAAGAAATGGACAATTTTTTTGAATTAATTGAACCTCATGTACATCAATTAATGTCTAATTTTTGGCTACAACACAAGGCAGTTAAGTCCTGTGGTGTACATTGCTCAAGTGCATTAATTGGTGACGGAAATTACAAGATTCGTCGACCAATATGTGTGTTAAATTCGAAGGTAAATTTTGATAAAATGAATGACAAAATGGAAAACAATGGAAAGTTAAAGAATACAACGTGTTATTCAATGAGATGAGATGAAAGTGAAGAATTTGTAATGAACGACTTTGTTTTTAAAGCAGAAAAAAGTTAGTTAAATATAGTTTTCAATTTCGATTATGTAAACCAATTACATAACCAAAAAAGAGAATAGTATCTGAACAAAATATCTAAATTTCAGAGACTTACTAAAGAAACAATTGAATAATAATATATTGAATACTACCAAAACTAAGAAATGTTATGTTTTTCAAAAATATCGCTAGAGTCACATAAAATTTTATGTGTGTCTTTTTGAATCTTTGATAGATTTTTGTTTGAGATTAAGTATAAATAAGAACATAGTATCATACAATAAAATTCGACATGTGGTGAAAGTCAATACGAGTCTAGGATATTATTAAAGCTCACTTTGTATATTCTTCTTGGCAATTATGAAATCATCAGTATCTACGATTCTTGAACAGTATCAGATGAATATTTTTAAAAATTTGTTTCACCTATGTTTTTGTTTTATGGACATACCGGTATCATTTGGTTTAAGAGTGCAACTTTTGCCTATCATAAATTAAAAGTCAAATTTCTGAAGTGTCTAGTTAAATACTAGTTCATTATTACGGAGCTTCCTAATTGCGGTCAAAAATTAAGCCAATTAACACATCAGTGATCGCAATTTGGAATAGAGAAGTTAACGTTGATCTAATTTTTTATTCGTTTCCAAATTGCCATCATTTTTTTGTTAGAAATTANATCTATTCTTTTTCAAGCGGATTTATTTACGACTTAATCATATCTAGCGGATTAATCTATGCATATCTCCATGACATGCAATAATTATGTAGGAACGAATTCTTTTTGCAATAGATTTTTTTCCTGAACACTACTATCAAGAGGTATTGCTGTTCATTAGCCTAAATTAGTGAACTGCTATAATTTATGTCTGAGGTTTCAGTATATGTTAAACACTACTGGTCAACATAAAACCTAGTTAAAAGACGTGATACTCAATGCATTCTGAATAAGTTTTAAAAAAACTTGAAGTCTTATTCATTTCAATCAGCAAGATATAAGATAAAAGACGTACTGCACTAATATACTACACGCATAATTTATTTGAAAGAGAATTCTCAATAGTCTGAATTGCTCGAGATCAGAATATCATTTATAGTCACTATCTTTTCATTGTACCTTTACAACCTCTCTTCGTGTATATTACTGGTCTCTCTTTCAAGACAATATAGATATTGAAGCAACAATTGGATTGATAAAAAACGAAAATATTATTTTTAATCAAATGCATCATACATTTAACATATCGAGGAGTCAGGAACATCGGTTCATCTTTGATGGTTCGTCTTACGTTTTCATCTATGTTTGTAACAATCTATCTTTTTCTATATTATATTTGAGCATAGATATTTCTGTAAATGTGGACAATTAAACAGAATGTGAATGAATAATATAAACAATGAATAAATTTTTCATGTAAAAGAAAGCAGCATCGATGAAGAGAACACTGTCTTTGCCATAACTGTTTCTATATTAATTAACAGTATATAAAGCTGAATTATTCTATTTAAAAATAATAGCGTCATAATAGGAAGTAAAAATTTAAGTAATTAATCTTTCTAAAAATGTTGTTCTAGAAAATCTGAACAACTGCAAGATCTTTTAGTAAAAAACTTACGAAAACAGATCGAATATGTCACAAAGTTATCATAAATACACTTGTTATTATCACTGCTATTCATGTAAAATAATTGAAAATGTAGTGCATAGAAAGTGTGATTGGAGAAAAATAGCTTTCTCTTCATACTTATAAATGATTAACGTTTGACAGATTGAAGATGTGGTTTTGTCACCAAAAATGTTTTCAAATGTAAGTTAAAAATGATGATGGTTATGACTTTGGTTCTATTAGAAGCAATAATTGCCTGCTTCATACATTACAACATATTTCATATAGTAGAATTATAATTTTTATCATTTAATTCTGACTTTTCCATTTGATTCGAATTCAACGTTTCATTTGATTCACGCCCACTTAAAATATAGTCGATATACTGATTCTACCGTCATAGAGAAAAAGTTTGACTTTTTAATGATCTATATTAGAGTTAGAATTTCGATATATTCATAGTATTGTGTCGCTTTCGAATGGCTTTTGTTCTTTAAGGCTTATAAAAACAGTTCGGAAGTACCATTCTATGACTCGCAGTATCTCAGCGAAAAGCTTTAAAATACAGTGGATGNAAATAATTGAAAATGTAGTGCATAGAAATTGTGATTGGAGAAAAATAGCTTTCTCTTCATACTTATAAATGATTAACGTTTGACAGATTGAAGATGTGGTTTTGTCACCAAAAATGTTTTCAAATGTAAGTTAAAAATGATGATGGTTATGACTTTGGTTGGATTAGAAGCAATAATTGCCTGCTTCATACATTACAACATATTTCATGTGGTAGAATTATAATTTTTATCATTTAATTCTGACTTTTCCATTTGATTCGAATTCAACGTTTCATTTGATTCACGCCCACTTAAAATATAGTCGATATACTGATTCTACCGTCATAGAGAAAAAATTTGACTTTTTAATGATCTATATTAGAGTTAGAATTTCGATATATTCATAGTATTGTGTCGCTTTCGAATGGCTTTTGTTCTTTAAGGCTTATAAAAACAGTTCGGAAGTACCATTCTATGACTCGCAGTATCTCAGCGAAAAGCTTTAAAATACAGTGGATGCTATAAAGAATAGGATTCTTTCGGACTTACGAATTGCCAGCCCATCGCTAAAAACTGTAAAAATCATCTCTTGCCGACTAATTTTGAGTTTGATTCCAGCATCATTGAAAATGTATATACACTCCATATAGCTTTAAATTCTCAACTATATATACTTGACTTTTCTGTAAAGAATTCAAGTCGAGAAATCAGATAGTAAGATGAGCCATGAATCCTTGTATGATTCTATCCGATTTTATTCAATAATCATATATGTTCAAACAAGATCATACAAAAAAATCATATGAAAACTCGTCATCTCAAAAATCCAATGTCAATTCTCACAACACGTTTCTTCTATGCTCGAACAGTAGAAAACTTGCATGATTATATAAAATCGTGCAGAAAAATATTAACTGATTTCTTGAGAAATATGCATTATTCGTGATTTTCCAGTTTCCACTGGCAATCATGCTTCAAGTTAACTTCACATAGCCAAAATCTGGTTAATTAATGAAACTAATGCACAGGTGACTACACCAGCAGTTACATCTCGACAATAAAATCATTTCTATAACAGTTACAACAGCTCATGCTAAAAAAGTTACTCACTACACTACTAATGAAGAGCAATAGGAAATAAACAATTAAGATTCTCTATATTACTAATATAGTAAAATTAAAAAATTAAAAATATGTTGTTCCATATTATTATTACCGAAAAATTAAAAAAACTAAGCATGGAATTTTCTCTATAACCAGTATAGAAAATAAGAAAAAAAATAACATTATCTATACCATTAATATAGAAAAATTAAAAATAATATTATACATATATAACCCATACAGAAAAATAAGCAATAGAACAAACTNAAAACTAGTCCGTTCTCACACGCTGTGATCTAGTACAACCAGCACACAACCAGCCGAAATAGGTTTTATAGATAATTTAATATTATTATATTAGTTGAAATACGATCAAATAGCATAGAAAGATAGAGCATTTTTATCTTTATCATACTATATAGAAAGAAAGTTACTTAAAGCTTATCATAAGGTATTAAGGTATCACTCTACGAACTTTTGGTATGCCCTAAGTACTTCAAGTTAACTTCACATAGCCAAGACCTCCTTAATTAATGAAACTAATACACAGGTGACTACACCAACAGTTACATCTCAACAATAAAATCATTTCTATAACAGTCATAACAACTCATGCTAAGAAATTTACTCACTACACTACTAATGAAGAGCAATAGGAAATAAACAATTAAGATTTTCTTTATTACTAATATAGTAAAATTAAAAATAAAAAAATATGATCTTCCATATTATTATTACTGAAAAGCAAAAAAAGCTAAGTATGAAATTTTTTCTATATCCAATATAGAAAAATAAGAAATCAGAGCTAAAATTTTCTATATCATCAATATAGAAAAAAAGAAATAAAACTTACGACTTATATCAACTATACAGAAAAATAAAAATAAAAATTTTCCAAATATTCAATATAGAAAATCTAGAAATAAAACACATTATTTTCTATATTATGAACATAGTAAAAGAATAAATAATATTTGCTATATATCCAATATACAAAGATTAGAAAAAAATAAACTGTTTTTATATTACCAATATCGGAAACCAAGAAGTCAAAATTAGAATTTTCTATATCATCAATATAGAACAATAAAAAGTAATATTATATATGTATAACTTATACAGAAAAAAAAGCAATAGAATAAACTGTTATCTATGTGATCAATATAGAAAAAATAAATAAAAAATCTGACTTTCTATGTCATTGATACAGCAAAAAAGAAGCAATAAAACTAACTGTTATATATATTACTAATTTAGAAAAATAAGAAATAATAATTAAAATTTTCTATAATATTAATATAGAACAATAAGGATTAAAATTAACTGATACTTATATTATCAATATAGATAAATAAAAAGTAAAAAATAAGATTTTCTATCTTATTAATATAGAAAAATGAGGAACAAAAATGAGGTTTTCTATATTACTAAAATAAAGAAATAAAAACTGAAGGCCAAGATTTTCTATATTGTCACTAAAGAAAAATCAAAAATGAAAATTAGGATTTTCTATATTATCAATATAGAAAATGAAAAATAATAAATAAGACTTGCTATACTACCAAT
>CAJNSZ010000539.1:0-18962 GCA_905329745.1 Rotaria sp. Silwood2
ATATGTGAAAGTGATGATTCACACCCACACCCACACCCCTTCACACCCACACCCGACCCACACCCACACCCACACCCACACCCTCCATCGAAAGCATATGTATAGTAAAATGCATTGTTTGTAAATCAAGAAGCTTTTGTACTTTATACAAAAATCAGATATGAATATCTGATTTGATTTAATTAACGAAACAAGAAAACAAAAACGAAATGTGAAAGCAAAATAAACAAATATGAAAAGGTGAGCTGTAATTGCGAGTATAAAAGTCGATGTACATAATTAGAAGTAATGACCTAATTATCGTGACTTATGCTTATATGAACGATAATCAACATCTTGATTTTTAATATTATCAAATTCAGTTATAATCTGTTGACATATGTCAGGTGAAAAACCTGTTATAGTCGATGCAGTTTTAGCAGCTTGTTTAATATCATTATTGTAATGTTGTTTTGTTTTGTCATTAGAAATAGTTGATGATAATGAACCAAGACCAAGTGTATTAACAGAATATGTTTCGAGTCCTTTATTGATTAATGTTTCGTTCCTTATATTAGCATAAATACCACGACAAAACCAAGTCAATGATGATAGAGTTCCAACAGCAGGTTTGAATAAACCATTCGTAATACCTACTATTAATCCAGCAATACGACCTAATTCTCCATGACATTCATAACCAATACGTGGTGTATTGACAATATCTGTAATACCACCTTTCCAACCATGAATAAGAGCGAGAATAGCTGCATTAATACCACTATCGAAATCAACCACATATGGTCGTGAACGATAAGAAGATTCACTGAAAAATGAAATATTCTTATTATCATTTTTGATAATTACTTATATTGAATTAAATCGATTAGATTTTCTATCATATGAAATAAATAAACTTACTTGTAAGGATCATAATATGATGGAGCAGCGTCCAATACATCCGTCAATTCTCCAAATAGAGATAAACAACCTATACTTAAATGACCAATACCTTTACTCAAGCCTAGAAGAACACCTTCGACAACATTATATGTACTCTTTGTCCATGTATCAGAATGTATGGCTTGTTTAAAACCAGTAGTTATATCAGAACATATTTGTACAACAGCTTTTTGTGTATGTTTTAAAATACCATGAAATGGTAGATGAATACGATTATCAAACATTGAAGGCCAATAACGAGTTGAATGAATATATAATTGTGTTGGTTTAATACGGCCTGATATAACAAGTACTTGAGCAACACGTCGTGATATTTGTAAATGAAATTTTTCTAATCGATAACATGCTGTATAAGTTGATTCAAGATCACTTCGCATTTGTGATACAGGTAAATTAGTATGAAATGCATGTAGTGCTTCATCACATCCATTTTCTTTTAATATAGCATCACGTATACGTTCAGCAGCATCTCGAACTTTTGGTTCATGAACAAATTCAAAAGCTTCAGCTAAATCATCAGCAGTTAGATTTTTTCCTGGTAATGCACGAGGACCAACACCATTCTTTTCAATAACATTACCCCAAAAGAATTGATCACCAAAAAACGGTACAATAATAGTTGGTTTACCTGCACGAAGACCAGCAGCAGTTGTACCTGCTCCACCATGATGACATACAGCTGATACTAAGAATAGAAAGCTGTTAGCACAAATCTCTGTGAAATTAAATTTATCATCCGAGCCTATTCCTCTTGTTTCATAAACATAATGTTGGACATTTATCTCAAATCTAGTGTCCGTAATAACCTTAAAATCGCGTCGGTTTACGCAGTTTACTTTTCATCAAAGTTTTTGATAAGCGAGAAATATTGTTACATAATCAATGAGTGAGACTGATTTATCAATCGTTATACATGTATACCTACTTGACGTTCTCCTTTCTTTTTCTTTTATTCTTTCTGTTCTGCTTCGAGTTTTCTTTTTCGTCAATGTACCGGCTCCTCTTCTTTTCTCGATTAATTTAAGGACACTTTTTCTCATATACATCTTTCTGCAAGGAAGAAAATGATTCAGGATTTCCCTTGTTCTTCTTGTTGCATAAATTCTTTAATTTTACTTAATAAACTATTGATTCGTTTCGTTTTGCTTGGTCAAAAAAAAATATATACAGGGTGATCCAAAAGTCTTGGTACCTCTCAGAAAAGTTACTGTTTCTCCCTTATTACAAATCCAAAAACGCTCAAACTTTGGCATTTTATTTATTGAAACTAGACGAGTATTACCTTAAATTTTCGTATCTCTAGCCTGAATAATAAGGAAGATACATAATTCATATTGTAGAGAAGTTTTTTTTCCCAAGCTGGAAAATCCAAAAAATAGCAAGCATTTGTATGAAAACATAGAAAGAAGAAATGTAAGAATGAAGACATCAAAATGGAGATATATTGTAAAAGTTATGCTTGTATAGTATATTTATAAGTTTATGTTCAATTTTGATGAAGATTGCCCATCATTTATTTTTGATAAATTTTTTCCAACATTTTTCTATTTCGCGCCTTTTCTTTCAACACTTTCATTTTAACATTTTTCTTATCGAACTTTTACTTTTCGACGTTTTTCTTTCATTCTATCATATTTAATGAACATCTGTCGCCGAAATGTAAAACAATTAAAGAGCAAATTTTGACAGTACACGATTCGCAAATGTACTGAAAATTGATTTATTCAACATTAAGACAATTGAAATATCTAGTTGATAAACAAGGGTATCTGATTAATAAAGACGACTATAGTAATATGAAAATACAAAAGGCTGTATTGTTTGTAATTATATTTGGAGCGAAAATCAATAAATGTGAATACTACCTTAAAGTAAAAATGTTGATTTTTCGATTTTACGGCCTGATTAAAAAAAACTTCTTTACAATATAAATTATGTATCTCCCTTGTTATTCAGGCTAGAGATACGAAAATTTAGGGTAATACTCATCTAGTTCCAATAAATTAAATGCCAAAGTTTGAGCGTTTTTGGATTTGTAATAAGGGAGAAACAGTAACTTTTCTGAGAGGTACCAAGACTTTTGGATCACCCTGTATATATTCTATCTAACTAATACTCCCGCAGGATTGGAAGCTCACAATAATAAAACAATTTTGAAGAAATTTAAGCAAAAATCCTACTTATTGAACTTTAGAGCTCAGATATATATTCAATATGTTTGTAATTGAACTCACCGTGTGGAAAAAGCCAATCATGTGAAACATTACCAATTTTCAAGACATTTTTCGGTAATTTATCATCATCTTTAGCAAGACCAGATAATACGGCACGGTAGCCAGTTTTCTTAAGTGCTTCAAGTATGACTTGAAGAATACGTTCAGAATCATGTCCTGTTATGGAACCAAAACCAATATAGATTATTGGTGATAATGATTCTTTATGATGATAATGATTATTATTAAGGCCAAGAAATTCCACTAGATCATCAGGTTGTTTTGTATCAGCAGTAGCATCATGATCAAGAAAGAAAAATCCTGATACATTAATATGTGATGCCCAATCATCGGGTTTAGGAACTAGTGATGGTGACCAACAATATGTATAAGGTACACGTTCATCAATCATCATATATGTTGCTTGACGTGTATGTAATGCTGGTAAACCTAATGTTTCATTACGAAAATCATTCACAATATCACGCATACTCGACCAAGTCTATTAAAAAAAAATGAAATAAAAAAAATCATATTTTAAGTATGTCTTTCATTTGCTTACAAACATTTCGATAGCACTATAGGATAACATATTAACTTTTTCTGTAGATGCTTTCGAATAATCAACATTAACTAACGGATGTGGAAAAGCAGTTGTTGGTGACCATGGCATTGTAAACATAATATGTAGAGGAATTTGTAATTTTTGTGCACAATGTATATGACCAAATGATGGTGGATTAGCAATAATAGCTTCAGCTGTAAATGATCGTCCTGTTTCATCATCTTCAACAGTGCAAGCACGCCATGTTGAAGCAAGAATTTCCGTTAAAATACTACGACTTTTTATTAGATCACCTGCAGCAATACTACTTACGGAAGGAATAATACCTGAATTTTTCACCATAAAAGACATTAATTCAGCTGGATCACCAGCTAATGGAAAAAATTCTAGACCATTTCCACGAACAAATTTACGAAATGTTTCATGTGTAGCTAAACGAATACGATGACCAGCTGCTAAAAGTACCTGACCAAGACTAAAAAAAAAAAAAGAAGAAGAATATTATTTTATTAGTTTAATTATTGCATGAATATGATGGCTCACGCAATGAATGGTTGAACATCACCTCTTGTACCAACAATTAGTAGTACGATGTCGATATGTGGTATTGCAACAACATTTTGACTTGTTCTTATTGGCATTACTCGTTTTCTGTTCACTGAGTAAAAGAAAGAAAAAAGAAATACTCGTTGATTCTCTTTCTTCGATCACGTGTAGTATCACGACTCTTTTTTTTTGTTGTTCTTTCAAAAAGAAAAAAAAATGAGTGTATTTGCTTGATGCTTGTCCTTGAGTTTTAACAATACATCTCTTGTGTATCGTCATCAAGAATTATTAATGAAAGGTAAACATGTGACAAATTTTTTTCTTCGTCATACAAAATTATTGGAAGCAAAAACACGATGGTTTAATTTAAATGATAGTTCGTTTAGAAAAGGTTATTGAGTACATTGAAAATTCAGCTTACTGTTTCAACTATTGATTATGTTAAAAACGTTCATTAATCTATGATTTATTTCTATCTAAAAATCTATCAAGCAAAATCATATTGTGTTACGCAAAACGATGTAAAAAATGTGTTCAATTATTATAGAAAATCGAATCTCATCTGCATATAACTAAATTGCTAGAAAGAATAATAAATAAGAAAACAAGTCAGTTTTTTTTTTTTTAATACAACCAAATCTTATTTATTGCTCATAGAATATTCGATTATTTTTCTTATGTTTTTAATACATATCTTGTTTTCGTAAATTTACATACCTGTGTTGTTGATTATAGGCAAATGAAGAAGAAAAGCAAACTTAGAATAGATCGAAGAGTACAACTCTATTCAACATTCGAACGATCGTGTCTACACCTAAAGCGATCAATACGTGATTTGTACAATGATGTATCGTTCTTTATTTGATGAAATTTGAATAAAGTAAATCATAGTTCTGTGTTGAAAGATCATGCTTTTTTGAACGTCATAGATAAACAGAATTCTAGGTTAATTGATGATAGAATGTCAATAATACAAAAGATAATTTGTTCGTGCATTTGTCGACGAGCGGTTCTTCCAGAACGTTTATCAATAGAAAATTGTTTTTTTTTCTGATAACATATTTCGCTATATTATGAAAAGTTTAGAAAAAAAAAACATTAAGTCAATAGATCATTAAATGGGCCTATTTATGCTTGCTTTTTAACGTATAAAAATGTTCATTTTTTATCTTGTTATTATATCAACTCTGTTAGACATCACTTGAAAGAAAAACACCATAATAATAATATTACGAATACATTAGCATATAAAATAGTTTACTTTCGCAAAGCTTTCATTTATGTCATATAAAAGAAAAGAACTTTTGACTACATATTAGAATTGCAAACAAAATATTGATATTATTTAACATAGATTGAATTAGTGTTCTCGTCAAGTTTGAATAAAAATCAAATGACATTTAACTGAAGTCTATACAACGCTGCCTCCGTGAGATATTTTCTTATACATCCATCTTTGAATCTTGCTATCCTTGCACGGAGGTCTGAATCTAATTATTAACAGAAAATGATATTATAGCGATTAAATGTGTTGTGAAATTCGATATATTAGTTACAACACTGAATATATTATTGGCATTGATAATTTGATGAATCTATTTAATATATTTTCTAATTGGATATCGATTTGTAAATATGAACGCTTTTCTTCTGGAAGGAATGAACAAATCATGATGCAAGCTGGTGAAAAAAGTGTAACAACAACGTAATTTTGATTCTTTTTTTCTATTATGTTAAGTAGTTTACATTTAGATAGTGATTTTAATAGCTAATGCAGTTTTCTATCTAATAGATTCATCGATGAACTCTGATGGCAAGGTTTCCAAAAAAAAATGAACACGGTGGTTTTCGGGCTGTAGAAGATACTGTCGGAACTATTTTAAAAAGTTAAAAGTCTTATTAGTGCTTTGTACGTAAATTCCGTCTTTTTTTCTACGGTTTTTGTGATAAATTTTAACTTTTTAAGGGAAGATTGTAGAGAATGCGATAACTTCTCATTTTGTGTTCTTTAAAATGGCATTATTAAAAAATAGTTTCTACAATGTCTTCTTGGATCAAAAAACTATCGTGTACGGTTTTTTTTAGAAACCTTGCCATCATAATTCATCTATGAATGTACTATTATATAGAAAACTTCATTGCTTATTCAAATCACTATCTTGATGTGCTTAAAATAACAAACAAAAACAATCAAAAGTGCGTTTTTCTAAAGTTTTTCCCACTAGGGTGTGCGTCTATCATTCTTCTCTTATCCACACCTACCCTAATGTTCCAACAAAGATTCCACGAGCTTCCATACTATATAGGAAAAGCAATTCATTGCAATTCCAAATAGATAGAAATGTGAAACATGAGAAACCTGTTTTTTGCATGAACATGAAAATGCTTGTTATATTCTTTTTGATCCTCAGAAGGTCAATTGAAAAACATCTCCAAGTGTTTCAGATGACTTGCCTGTAACCGTGACGAACATAACTCATTAGAAGAGAAAAATAGATTACTTTTAGTTTTTGAATTTCGAATCGATGCGAGTTCAAAAAGTCGAGAAATTTTGTGTCGAAAATTCACAAACCGTAAGACAGATGGTCCGAAAGATTCAAAAAGGCTTTTATAGTATGCCTGTCACGGTCTGTGGGGATGGTTCAAATCAAGAAAAAATTTAGAATTTAACATTTCAATAATACAGATCTGTTCAGTCTAGAATATTATGATAATTGTTCACTCGTCGTTAAGACTATCTTTTATTAACGTTTGTCGACACTTCCAGTCGTTGTGATGTGTATCGACTTAGCTGGAACCTTGTGTGGCAGCGATTGGATTACTTCAACAAGCGAATTGTTCTATAAAAAAGTTGAAGAACCAATACTCTCATGTGTACTAGCACGATAAAGACTTTCTGAAAATGTATCCAAAGTCATGACTGTGTCACATCCCATTGATTACATATTCGCCAATGTGTCATTATCATTCACAGTGATAAAATCACCACCAAGTATTGCATAAACTTTCTTCCATCGTTCTTTTGTTTGCTGTAATTGTTTTCGTTTATTTCGAATGAACGTGTCTTTAGCCAGATGTGTATCAACAAAATCATTTTGCTTAATAGGCAATTGTCTTAAACAATATCCTATACCACTACATGCGTCAAAAACACATCCAGCACGTAAAAATAATGCTGCATAATCAATAAAACGTTTGGCTAACAATTTCCAATAGGCATGTATACTGACTAATATATCTTGTACTGTTTGATTATCATTAGACATCGAGTCAAACATTCGTACATTATCATGATCTGTTCTCGACGAAGAACTCTTCTTTTTTGTTGCATTTTCCGTTCGTTTGTCTACTAAATGTTCTTTAAATTTAATAATTGTATCATATAATAATTATTCAATGTATACGGATCATGTTTTTCTAATCGAATAAGTTCTTTAAGTTGATCATTTACTGTTTGTTTCTTATCATTCAAATACGAAATATCAATATGACGAAAAATTGGCAACAATTTTAATAGTAAAATATCATCATGACATTCTTTACGATCATTTTCCCGTAAAATATTCATTGTTTTCTGAAAAAACATTCGGTGATGCACGTAAACGTGAAAAAGAATTTTTTCGTGATCATTCCATTTCAACTCTTGTCGGATCACATTGTCTTGGTATTGATGCATTAATTAATCGTTTAGTTGATTTATATTCTGATCGTGTGCGTGAAATCTTTCCGAAAATAAAAAATGATATGCAAAAAAAATTAAAAGAAACCCGTGAACAATTAGAAAAACTTCCACCGAGTTTAGAAACTGTTTCAGCACGATTAACAAAATACTATGAATTAGCTGAATTTTATATTGAAAAGATTCTCAAACAACGTTTTACAAGTTCCAACGATGGTCGACATCCTGTTAGTTTAGTAGATCATGTACACGTACATATGAAATTGAAACAATTTGAAAATATTATTCTTGGTCAAAGTCGTGAATTATTTACAGGAAAATATCGTGTAAAAGTACGAGATGCTATGTCAGCATGTTTTGGTGAGTAGCTACCAAATTTTCTTCCACATCCTGTTCTAAAACGTTTAATAGGGGAAAAACTTGATCAACTTTGGTCGCTAGCAAATTTACTCATCATCGAGAGAAATTCGTTCATCGGTACTTCGATTACGAACAGCAATAAAACCTAATTTTAATTGAAATACATCCGTTTTTCCATCAGTAATTGTTGAGCTAATGCAGTATTGTCCGAAGCAAGATCTGATTTTGTTATAACACCGATTGTTCGACTACCTTCAGAATCGAATTCACGTGCTAATATGAATGATTCAACAGTGGCGATATCGACATTTGTTGGAAAGACACATAGAATAACACTGCTTTCTTGACGAATAAATTGACGAATCAAATTGGTTGTTTGCTTATGAATGTCATGTGGTTGATCGGCAATAGGATTTCGGGCTATGCCAAGTGAATCGACCATAGTTAAATCACGTACATTTGGATCTTCGACTTGTAATTCGATTAAATCGTGAACAACATTTTTATGACTACCAGCTAATTTTTTTGTTTCTTCTTCGACATAATGAAAGATATTTAATTTCGATTCATCCAATGAAGTTTTCGATTATCATTATATAAATAATAGACTCGTCGTTCATTGGCTTTACGTAATCGTAAAACGACTGGACATCTTGTAACAATACCAGAGCCTTTTGGAAAGTCAACTAAGGACAATGCTTCTAATAGTGTTGATTTGTCACTGGACTGATCACCAACTACGACCACATTGGGAAAAATAATGCCATCATTACTCGATTATAAAATGGCTCGAGCTTGATCTATTTTGTCCATCAGAGGACGAATTTTTTCATCATATGCATTTACAAATGTATCCATCGTTGTTGACTTCGTATTCTCGACTATAAAGGCAAAAAATGAAAATATGAGTAGAAATTCCCCAGATGTACTTCACTAAGTGCCTCAATTGATATGGCGGATCCGAACGAAAGAAATAGGGAAGACGCAGAAAAGTCGGAACCTCTTCAGAATTAGAAAATTCTTCGTTGATATCCAGGAATAGTGGTGCAATGTTGACATAATCGAACATTCAAGTATGTAACAATTCGCATTTATTGCGATACAGTTGTTGAATTCGTTGTCTCTAGAATTCAAAAACGGTTTCTAAATCGCCTCTAATGATCCAAGCTTCGGAAAACTTTAGTTCATTGAGTTTTTCCACTGTTTTTTTTAATAGGCTCATACTACGTCTACCTCAATTTGAATACATATATTCGATTTCTACATGCATTGCATGAAGAGAGGTTCACCTATTTAGGCTAGTGCAAAAATATTCAGAATTTAGTTGCTACGTAGACGTTCGAGTCTGTGTATCATTTAGCAATATCTTTCTGGCAACTTTTTTATTAAAACTTACCTCTAAATGAATCAATTGGTGATTTCGACGATCTACCAGAGCAGTATGTCAGATTTCTTTTTCTATTGTTGTTGCTGTAACAGCCTCTCCTATCTGATAGAAATGAGAAGAGAAAGCCTTCATTCGCTCCAGAAAAGATTTCCCTTTCAGTCAATAATTAAAGATGAACTGACGCTTGAATGTGATAGAAAAATTCTCATTACGAGAACTGAAGCTATTGAAAAATGAGAAGTATCATTCTCGTCATTTTCAAAGATTCTATTCTATAATGAATTTTTTCTTCCAACTAAAGTGCCAGTCCACTGTTATTCTTTCTTCGACAGGGATAATGGATTGTGCGTCAAAAAATCACTGCTGAGGCTTCTACATATGTGAAAAATCCTGGTTTTCTAGAATCCGAAAGAGTTTCAGAAGTTAGATCTCTAAGAATTCGCTTATGCAGTTATGTTCAAATCAATGCGGCTCTTGCTTCGTACCTCTCAATATCACAGCATTACAGTTGAAGATCAAATTAATCTGCGTTGTCCTTAACAGCCTAGTCCCTATACTTTTCTCTTGGCCATTTTTGAATTTCGCTCAGAAGGATAAATGCGAATTTCGAAAGTTTTATTACTAGCCTGTTGTTAATGACGAAAAGTATGAAACAACGAGATCTCCGTTTGTGAAATACTATTGTAGTTTGCTTGTTTCTGTTCAATCCAAATATTAGGACGAATATCTACAGAAACCTGTGAAGTTTCTGTAAGACCAAAAATGACGTCAGATCTGAATAGATTCATAAATACGCGTCGCATTTGTTACTGGTTTTTTTTGGGAAAAAACCCAATGAATAATTTTCTTTCTTCGTTCTACATATACAAATTCACCTACGTTTTTATTGACAACAAAAGCAAACAAAAAACAAGAGACACTGTAAAGCAAATATTTTTGTATTCCTATTGAAAAAAAACGTGTCTCAGATGAACGAGAGAAAAATCTTCGATTGGGGTGTGGGTGGGTGTGAGTATGGAGTAGGGCAGTAGAAAAATGGAGCATCTATACCGACACCCACACTCACACCCACACTCATAATTCAACGCTCAGTATCAATCGTGTTTCACTAAATCGCTTTCTAATACCATTTACACAGAAACGAAAAAAAAAACGAGGAGAAAAATAATACGAAAACGTCGTTTATTAAATCAAACACACTTGTTTTCACGTTATCGAAGCGTGATAGTTTTTTTTGAAAACGACGTGTTTTTAGGTAGTCGTGAAGAAACGGCATTTTTTGTTCATTTTTGATTGTCTGGACAAGCTTTAGTTATTCATAAATAAAATTACATTTTACACCATTGTTTTTTTGTTTCATTAATTCATTGAGATCAATACCTGAACAGCAACAACCTTTATCGTTGCATATGTGCCCTGAATACCACCATTGTGATTCAGTTAATAAACCAGGATGATTATCTGTAACACGTATCATTAGTCCTGTACAAACAATAGTAGAATTTGAATCACTGAAATCCATTATATCTTTATTTTTAGCATCAATAACCCATTCAATAACATCATTGGTTAGATTCGGATCAATTGTGACTTTTCCATCAACCCCTAATGTTTCAGGTCCTACTACTTTTATGTTATTCGGATGAACGCGACATTGTAATACAAATTGAACATATTTTCCACTTTTAAAAAAACTCTTTTCATCTGATGATTGAATTTGTTTGATTTCAGCATATCTTGGATGAGATGTGTAAATAATTGATTGACTTGCATATATTCCTTTACCCAGTGCTGCATTTCTAGCTGGTGTCAATCCACTCAACAAGATTGATAAACCATAAGCAAATTTTGTACCATGATAACAAAAAGACCACCCTTTAAACTTGTCATCATAATTATCGCTAACATCAAAAGCATGTCTTTTCCACCCAATGGGACAAAAATATGCATATTTACCACGATCTCGTCCATCCTGAAGAGCACCAGTCCAGTGTGTATGACCTACATCATATACTCGGTTCCACTGAGGATGAAGTTTAATCTCACTGCGAAACTTTTGTTTAACATTTAATGCCTTAATATTACCCATGAACATAAAGAATACTTTTAATTTGGCCAGTTCTTCTTGTACTTTCTCTGTCAATGATTTATATATTTTGTTGAGTGTCAGTTTAATATCGACTTTTTTCCCATCAATTAGTATTTCTAATATACTTGAGCCGTTCTGTAATTTTGTAATTTGTATGTCATTTGGATTTATATTCAGACTGCTACAAATTTTATTCAAAAACTCTTGTACATTGAATGTATTATAATCTTCGTTTCAGAAATTAACTTGCCTGATGAACCTTTGTCGTCGGAAGAAAAGTCGTTTTATATTCAGACTGCTACAAATTTTATTCAAAAACTCTTGTACATTGAATGTATTATAATCTTCGTCGATACCAAATTTGAGCGANGGTAGCCAACCACGAAAAGCAAATAGATCTCAGGAAATGTTTCGTCTATCGGACTTTGTAGAGCTCTCTTTGTCGATCATTTTAATAAAAAAGGTTTTTTAAATTTGATAAATAAATGACGGTGCTAGAGTCAAAATACTGAAAAAAAATCATAGCTCTAGCAGACAGAGCTGTCTCATTGTTTCAGTATTTCTACCCTGGCACCGTCATTTATTTGTCAAATTTAAGAAATCTTTCTATCAAAATGATCGGCAAGGAGAGCTCTACAAATTCTGACAGACGAAAAAATTTTCTGAGAACCTTTTGTTTTCATAGCCGACTAACCACTGTACAAATGTAGTGAGATCCACCAGTGGGTCTCATCGGGTTGAATGGGTTAAAAAGGGGTGCTGTGATTATGTTGACAATAGAAACGGAATATATCGACAGATTGACTTGAAATTTTGGATCTATGTACTAGAGACTATGGGGTACAATGTGGCAAAAACAAGTCCATTCTAGCTTATTTAGCTTTTGAGATATGAACAAAACAAAAAAATTCACTGAGGTGGTTGATCAATTTTGGTATCTACTGTATATAAGGAACCGAGGATAGATATAGGAGGTTAAATATAGAAATTAGAGGTTACAGATAGGTATAAGGGACCAGAAATTGGTGTAGTAAAATATGAAATATATTGCTGTGAATATTTAGTGAGAATGCTAAATGATTATAAATAGATCAACAGGTTTATAGGTACGCATCGAATGGTAAGACAAAAATATAGGTAGATTAAATAGGTGTTTGAGCATAGATGGATAAACGGAATCTTATTCTATGGAGCATAATAGAAAAACTCATACATCAAAAACTTTTCTCAAGAAATTAAAAAAATACTCGTCTGAAACCTGTTCGTATGAAACTTTAAAGAGTTTTGATTCGACTGCAAAAAATCAAAACTCTTTAGGGTTTTGTATGGTACCTTTTTTCTTAGTGAGGATCAACCATCTCGGCACCATGTTTACGACAAAGTTCAATAACAGATCTATAATATTGGATTGAGGGTTGAGAATAATCTTGTTTACAATTTTTAAGCTTTTTCAGATTCATATCTCGAGAGGTTGTGATGATACGTGAAAAAGGAGTAATTGCATCCACGTAATCATCCCAAACCAAAATTTTATTAAAGTGTGATAGATGCCATTTTAAAGCACTGCCAGCTAAATACTGTGGTATAGATCGACTTTTTTGACGAGAATTATAGCGAATAATATCACTTTTTAAAGACAGAATTGCTAGTCAATCAGATATATTTTCTAGTGGTTCACCTGAGAAAGTTGGAATGCTATCAATAATTTTACTGTATCGATAATCTTCCATATTAGTGACAGAACCATGTAAGTCCAAGTTATGAGCAGATGATGTATATTTTAATGTTGATGGAGAGCGCGAGGGTGCTTCGTGACGTGCGTTCCTAGCTTCTACTTGTATGGCGGCAGGGACTTGAGCTCTAGCTAGTTCATCAGCAAGCATACACTACTAGTATAATCAGACGAAATCAGTTGTAATGGATCGATCTACTGTTCAGTGGCACAGCAGAACTGGCAGTGCACCTTTGATAATTGCTCCTCTATCACTCTTACTTCCTTCTTTATTATTTTCAATCCCAACATCCAAAATTAAAAAAAATAAGAACACAAAAATAAAAGGATGTCTATCAGGAAAACACATTGTCTTTATCTCTTCGAAATATCATTTTTCCCTTCCATGCTGTTACATGCGGATGATGTATTTTTCTCTTAGAGATGGATGAGTCGAGGAGACGATGCATGACAACAAAAGACAAGAAAAGAAAAGAGATAGAAAATTTTTTAAGTGGCTTAAGAAAAGACAAAGCAGAACAATACTGAACATGTATCATGGCCATTAACCGTGACATTCAGGTATTTGTTTTGACGGCATCGAAGAGCTCTTCAATGTCGTCATTACCATGAAAAGGTTCAAGCAGCTAGACGTCTTTAGCAAGGATTTGTGTCGAAAATTATGTCAACATTTTTAGACACAGCCCTACTTTCTTTTCTTCTTGTTGATGTTGGAGAAAATACGAGACGTCTCATTAGGATCGTGTAGACGCAGTAGCACTTATTCATTCGAGAAGACGGAGATTGAGGACTTCTGTCAATCGTGTGAGAGAAGCGCTACTTTTTTAGCCAGAAGTGATGTAGCGAAAGAAGATACTAGGTACGCGATGTGTTTGTTCCAAGCTCCAAGAATGTAGAAGGAATGATTAAAATACAGAGGAATTGCATCGAAAACAAGAAAAGAAACTGTATGTAGATGATGGCACCTACTGATAAGAGAGAAATGAAGAGAAGACATGATGAATAAGCACTTGCACTGTTGGTTCACAGAAAATAAGATCTCACAAGCGATCATGAGGAAAAGATTGAAAGTTTACAGCAAAGTTTTCGTTCGATGACCACTTTTTTCTAAATTCTGCGTCGGTTTTCTACCGGTATTTCGCAGATCAAAGACTTGTCAATTAGACGATCCAGTTAGGTCGAAAGTCCAAAACGACTGCTCCAGGACGGTTTGAATTTCCTAAACTGTTTTTACCTCCATACTACCGTAAGCATCTTTCTCGTTACCCACTAGGATATCTCACAATCGCTCGATAAAGAAATTTGAAAGGCCTCGCGCGAAAAATATAGTACATTTGTGTTTTTTCCACTTCTTCCTTTGTATTTTCCTGCCTTTTAAAGCTATCTTAATAATATTTCTTTAAAAAATGTAAATATTCTTGAATTAATAATAGCTGCAAATTAGTTCATTGTTATTAATCCGTTATCTTTATCAATGTGTCACTTCTTTTTACCTAGATTTCCGTCTTTCGTCACATTTATCGCTAAATAGAAATACTCATATTAGCATATATCACCTCTGACACCGATAACTCCTTTGACGATTCCAGTATGATAAGCAGCACAAGTAATCAGTTCTTATGAAATTGGCGATTATCTAGCACATGCTTCTTCCTTATATTTTAGTGTACACTAGAGTTCGACTGATCCTTATAACAATTATAGTTGTTTCCATAATTATTTTAGTATCCTTCCCTGACTGGCACCGATTACAATACTTGAACAAGTCAAAATGCTGGAAAGCCGCTTCTGGTCCAGTGAGTTCCCACTGGATTACGGAATTAAAACAACATGAGCGCCAGATCTTTTCTCAAAATGGTGAAGATGGTGTGCTCCTTTGGATCTTCGCCAATATCGGTACGATTCATCATCCACCCCGTTTTGTCGAGTTCGGTGTTCAAAATGGCCAACAATGCAACACACGTTTTCTTCGTGAACATCTTGGATGGCAAGGTCTAATGATGGATGGTGGTCATAACATTTCCTCTATTAACCTTCATCGTGAGATGATTTCTTCAAAAAATATTAATGACTTGCTCGCAAAATATGGAACTCAAGCCGTCATTGATCTTCTTTCTATTGATATAGAGTAAGATGTCCTCCTTGTATAAAAGTGTAATCATCTGTGTCCTATAGTTTCGACGATTACTTTGTTTGGAAGTCAATACTGCAAGCGAACCGATTCCATGCTCGTGTAGTAGTTATTGAATTTAATTATGAGATTCTACCCAACGAAAATCGAGTTGTCAATCCTAATCAAGATTCACGCCGATGGACGGGTACTTCATTCTATGGAGCTGGAATTCTAGCCTTAGCAGCACTTGGGCGTGCTCATGGATATACACTTGTGTACGGAGAACAGAATGGTGTAAACTTATTTTTTGTTCAAACATGTTTGCTTGCTCAACAAGGAGTACTTAATAATGTACCATCCGTAGAGCAACTACATGTATCGACACCTGTTGGTAAGTGGAAGCATCCACCCGAAAGAGACAAGTCACGAGCTTGGATATGGAATGATACTATTTGGAACTAGTTATTCAGTGAATATTCGCGAAGAAACTTAACCACATTCATAATACAGACCATTTTTACCTAGACATGACAATGCTTCAGAAAATGTGCGTTACGGTTCTCACCAATTCGATTGAGGCGAAAATTTTAATTTTCGATTTTTCTATATTAAAAGAAAGTCTGTAGTCTGAAATCTCTAAATCCAAAGTCCCAAATATTTTGAAAATGTCGATGAAAAATGCAGTCAATCAAGTATCATTCCGGACTTCATTTTACAAAAAAAAATCAATTTTTTTCTCACTTTTCACAGCTATTCCGTATTTTAATACTTTCTCTCACACACCTCTATTGTTGTGGGTATACGTACGGATTAGGTGCGGGCATGGGTGAGTGTCTGAGTGTTGCCGTCTAATGAAATATGCATCGACAGCCACACCCACATCCAGACCCTCAAAAACATGGTTTTTATATGCTTTTTCATAATAAACTTATAATACTCATATAACAAAGAATCGTACCTTTCAAACCATCGACTATATTTTTGAAAGTTTTCGAATGAAGATCTAATATCTGCAATCGAAAATAGCATAACCTCTTTTTAATGACAATGAATTTTTTTTCTTTATCAAACATGCACGACAGGTTATAGAAAATTGACCTGGGGTGGTTGTGAGTAAGACCATACCTATACATTTTTGCTCTTGTATACCTAGACCCAGACTCACACCCCATCTTGCACGACAGTCTCGGTCAATTTTCCGTTTTTTGCAAACAATGGTTGTTAATCGAAAAATTGAAATAACTTCCACGTAACCGAAAATTTCAGACTAAATTTTATTCGGATTTTAAAGATCTAAGTGGGAATAAATCTGTCTTGCACCATACCTTGTATTGATTTCTGTGTTGAGAGTAACGAGATTCACTCGTATGCATTGACATGTTTTTGTTTGTTTTAATGCTTTGTACAAAAAGGATCATAACAGATGAGGAGAGACGAATTTCAAAATTCTTTTCTATGAAAAACTAATTACAGATGTCAAATTTTATGAACCCCGTCCCACTTTCTTTCTCTTTTTAACTTTCGCCGTGGCGAGTTTATAGCAACTCTCTGAGAAGGCACAAACCGTCTATAAGTGTGCCGGAAATTCACTCTGTTTTGACTTATCGGAGTGAAAGTTTTGCCGACAATGTCTCTCACTTGAGTAAATCATATTTGCCAATGTCAGCCCCGATAGGCCATTGTGGGTGGAAAATCTACTGTGAAACGCAGGGTCCTTAAGAGGCTGCATTGTTTATTATATTTTACTTTTACGAAAGTTTTCAAGTATCTGATCTCTTTGCATTTAGTTATGGTTGAAAATCATTGATTTGCTGGAATATAGTTTAAAAAACCTCGTGTTGGCATGCGCTAGAATACGAAAATCTAGAATACGATAGGGTATAGGATAAACAATTCAAAGATTAGGGTAGGATTAGAATATATAAACCATAGGGTAGGGTGGAGCTACGATGCTAAACTTTAAGGTAGAGCTAGAATAGCAAAAAACATCACCTTATAGGACTGTATTTCTAATATTTGATGTTTTCTCCGAATTCTATCTGTTGAAGTCACTGTGTTTACTTTCAACCATATTTATGATCAATTACATAGTTGGCTTCATTTGCAGTATATTGTTGTTTCTGTAAACTGCAACTAAAATACTAAGTGTGTGGTTGTGGATGTAAGTCCAGATCAAGTGAAGATCCACACCCTATGAGGTCAGCTGTCTGATTTTTGACCTGAATAGTTATGTCATTGAAATAAAGTGATTTAATTTTCAGAACAAAGCCTACATTATTCTTTCTATTGTAATAAAGAGAAAAAGAAAATCTGTTTTGATCTAATGCACAATAGCAATATTGTAACTGAATTACGTAGTTTAGTTAAGAATTTTTCAAATGATCCATTGAACAGTAGCAGATCTAATTTTTTCATCTATTTATGTAGTTTCGAATGATGTTAAACATCTTTTTCTTTGATTTTTATTTTTTTTAAATTTCTGTTTGTGGCGAATTTCATGATTTGATTCTTCCTAGAAAATAAGCATCAAATAATATTCATAAAAATAAAAAATACTCCTAAATATAACTCGGAGACTTTTTTTCGAATGAATTGTCAGTAAGCGCTAGAATGAATCGTGATATTTCAAGAACAAAAATTTATGGGATATTGTGTTTTTGTTTCAAGAATCGGCAATCGTAGCTTCGTAACGCATTTCATAGTCGAGCGAAAGTTGAATGCCATCTAGTTAACAATTGTTGTAATCGCTTATTTGAGATCTACGATGAAGCACTTAATAACATGATCAATCAAATTAATTATTTCCTGAACAAATGATTGAGAAAATTAACTCAAATACATGAACACAATACATAGCTACAGAAGGTAAACAAAGAGCAAAGATTGTGTTAAGATTGGTTAATGAATTATTTATTATTTAAATCTTCGCTCAAGATGGTAATAGAAAATTTGGAGATGCACGATCAGATCATTTCTACAGAAGTTGTTCAGAGGTCTTATACTTAAGAAAACTGGAAACCATTTTCATCTTCAAAAATTCTTGTTTGAGAGCAAAATTCTCTATACAAAGCACTAGTTGGAGTCTTATTACTGTTTACAGCAGTTGAAAAAAAAGTGAAAATAAGCCTGATCAAATATTTTTGGAGTCATCGAAACAATGTTCTTACTTTTTAAAAACTCATAATTGTCAAATAAATTCTGTTTTATTGAAGCAAAATTCACTTTTATTACAAAATATTTCGGAAAAAAAAGAAATCGTGTACAATTCCATAATCTTTTCTTATACTTAGGGTATACCAAAAGTTCTGATCACAGTTTTTAAAATTTAATAAAGCA
>CAJNSZ010000539.1:19061-56842 GCA_905329745.1 Rotaria sp. Silwood2
GTTGTAACAACACTTGTTTATACTTTAAAACAAACACTGCCAACAAATTTTTCCTTTTGCTCGCCTTCCAACCCCCTCCCCCCCCCCCCCCCCCCCCGAGAATTGATTTCCCACTTGGAACCCACCGTTTGGATTAAAATTTTCAGGAATGATCGATCTTAGTGAGAAACGCTTGTGGTAAAAATTTCAGCCTGATATGCCTGACTAGATCCAACTTTCGGCTTGTTTTCCTATCTCCCAGGAGAATCAAAATAACTTCGTCATTAGAAGGGCTACAGAGCTCAGGCTGGTTTCAAATTGGAGCTAGCCTCTGTACGCAACTTTTTATGGGACGGAATTTTGAAACTTCGTTTCATTTATTTTTTATGAACATTTTTGTGAACATGGTTGCAAAATAAGCATAAAAAAATGTGACTTCATGATAGAAAATCCTACTTTTCACAGGCCTGGGATCGAGTATCAAAAATCCGTCCGATGAAAAGTTAGCTCTGATTAAGACCTTTAAAACAAAAGAAGAACATCGGTTATACTCCGAGTCAAGCAGGAGTTATTTGAATTGTCCTGTCTAGAAACTATGTTTTGAGAAAAACGATAAGTTTGGAAAACGAGGATGTGAATATAGATTGGGCGATCCTTCCAGGAAGGACACCCACATCCAGAAACCCCAACCACAGTACACCATCACCCTCAAACGCACACCCACACCCATTCGTTAATTACATTCGTTGTCATGTCAATTTTGCAACTTTCTGGGAGTTGCATCGATGATGGAATTGAGAAGAGTTCACGAGAATTTTCACTCGCAAAATCAATTTTCGCTACTCCACTATCATCCAACTGAAGAGTGATAGGATGGGTGTGGGCGACCCTTGCAAGAAGGACACCCAAACCCCAACCACACTGCACCCACACACACACACACCCACACCCATAAGATCTACCAGGATCTGATTCTTTGTCTTTTACACAGCGTGCACTGAAGTCATATTTCATTAATATAAATAGTAATAAATACAGATTTCAATGCATTGAACAAGTTCATTATGAAATCAATTAGTGAAAAATGATTCTGACAACAATTGTTTATGAAAAAATCTAAATTTTCAAACACATATCAGAAGTGAGAAGAAAACTCAATACATATTATAAATTTGCACATTCAGCTCTGTATCTTGCTCAGAAATGTTTTTCGGTTTTGTTTCTGAATCCTCGCAAAAAGAATGGAGAAATTTGTTAAACATAGATTCTCTAAACTTATATTTAGTCAGCTTAGCATGAGAATGTTATCATTAATTATTCAAATTAGTTCAAACTTTGCTAGAAGATACGTTTCTCTATGCATTAGTAACATCCATAATATCTAATAATTAGCATAGACGTTACTGATGCAATGTCCGATGTATGAAAAGTTTTGATTTATCATATAAAGTTGAGTGTTCACTTCGGAACATGTCAAATGAAGACCATAATGATATTTACATCAAACGAACTCCATCAAATCATATACATTACAAAAAGCTTTCAGAAAAATGTTTTTTGAAAAATAAAAAGGAAGAAAAAGTATTTTTGGAATATTTCTTGTCGTAAACTATTTTTATCGAAAATTTGTTTCTTCTCAAAGGTGGTTTTATAAATGATAAACGATAACTTTCAAACAAAAACAGTTTTATCGAGAAAGAAACTCATATAGCTGTTTGACAAGCAAAAAAGTAAACTATCAGGTGATATGAAACGTTTTTTTCATAGGATGTGGGTGTGATGTGTGAGTGTGGACGTGGGTGAGTATGGGTACGGGACGATAACACAAATGCCCACACCCACACCCAGTAGAAATCTTTCTGTATGTGGCAAGATTCATTTACCTTGAGAGTTTCAGAATATTTTATTGAGCTTTTGTCGAGAAACGTCTGAAAGGATGTGAAAGCGTATTCAACCATATCTATTTTCACTATAATAATAACGAGATTTTCGACGTTCCTATCGTCGATGAAACTTTGCATGGTCTCTTGGAGGTGACTTCGTATGTAACGAACTTAAAAAATCAATTCAATGTGATATGTCACTATTATCAATAGATGCATTATGTTTCTATTATGAATTGATTAGTAAAAAATTGTGTCATCATAATATGCGTTCGCAAAGAATATTCGTCTTTTTTTCTTATGCTTTTTTACGAGTCAGGATTTTTGCGTTACAACGTCTGTGTTTCATTGTATCAAATACTTTGTACGAAGTATGTGAAAGAAGAAAAAAATAAAGTATAATCCCTAATCAATCATATTATGTTGAATTCTTTCAAATCCTAATAATATGAATAAGATATTAGTCTTTTTTTTTATAGAAATCTATTCTAGCAGATCTCGACGCTTTTGTTTAGTAGAAATTTAATTAAGAAAAAGGCCGCAGATTTTGGTGGATGTAAATCTACTATCACAAGAATACCCATACCCTTTTACAAACATTATTTTACATAATTCAGGAATACAAACTCAATCCAATCCAAGATTTGATCAGTATGAAATGTTTTCTAAATTATGTTTATGTCAAGTGAAAACCTTGTCTGTTTTGATGAGTTTTTCATGCAAAAATAGTTTAAGTATTTTCTAGCATTTCGCATTCTGTTAATTTTCTAAAAGTTTATATTGTTTTCAAGATTGGAAATGATCTGTAAAACTAGACTCTAATGAGAATGAGCGACAAAAGTTGAATAGTAAAATCCTTCAATCTACAGCGTATTTTGCTTATGTATATGTGAATAATTATTTTATGTTAAAAAGCTGTAAGGCATCATATTGCAGAGAAAAAAAGAAATCGTTGTAATTTTACTTGAAAACTTAAAGCCACACATTCTAATACGACAGAAACGGAGGAACATTACTTTTCTCTGCTTGTCGCCTATTTACATTAAAATTCGATTTTACGTGTCATTGCGAATTTTGGGAATTGACAGTGTGAAATTTTTTATCGATTAATCTATTTTTGTATTAGTGAGTCAAGGAACAAGTCAGTTTTTGTACCATTTGTTTTTTCAGAAAAATTCGTGTTTTGGTTTCAAAATTAATAAAGCAATATGCCAGTTTAATTGAGTACTGTAAAATAAACTTTGAAAACAAAAACTAATATAGTTTTAATTTTTTTTGTCATTGACTTTATTGCTTCTAATATTCTGCCTTCTCTTTAAAAGTTTTTCTTACTGTGCAGACGTCAATTTCATCAACCATATAGGTTAGTGGTTATTTTTACATTTATTATAACTCTTTTAATGCTCTTTGTTATATGATATTAATTATTTTACTTTTTCTGCGTTTCGAGGACGACGTTTTTTCATATTAGTAATGTCTCCATTTTCCTGTATGCCGTAGCATGTTCTATTGCTACTAACACTCCATCCATGTTTGTAGTTTTTTAGTAAAGTAACGTCATGCGCATTGCAAATAAAGCTAGGATAAATTCCTCAGAAGGCATACATATGTAAATCGTTGTAACTAGCTGGTAGAATATCGTCTGAATGCATGCAACACATTCATTCTATTTGATATTGAATTATGATATCGTTGGTACATGTTTTATTGAGAAATAAATACATAAATTAATATTCTTAATTGTGCACAAAACTTCACAATTATTATTTAACAGCAACAATCATCTAGTGATTCGAAATCCAAAACATTCTACAAAGAAGGGTTTACAACATCAAGCATAATCTCACTGATGGAGGATGAAAAATTTGACAAATACAATCCTGATGCAGATTCTATAAAGTGAATCCTACTTGATTTCCTTGAATATCTAGTCCTGGATGGTGGTCGTATCTTACAGAGAATGTACTAATTTATTCAACGTCTGTGTCTATTGTCTATTTTATGCTGTGGATGCGTATATTTTGGTTGAAGAAGTTGAATTCTACCACTTAGATAGTGAATAATCATGTGGTTCACTTGTTTGTTCATTTTAATTAGCGCAAAAATCATAATAACAACAGCTAGTGATATTAAATTGTCTTTCATAGAATAAAGTGGTTCTGGTGGCGAATCTATTGTCTTTATGGCATTCCATAGAGTGAGAACAAAACAAAGTGATCCGCCACACATAATAATGATCAATAACATGAAACTGTTTCGAACAAGTTTTATTTGACGTGTCGCATTTAATGAATGAGTATTCATCCAATTCGACTGTAAAGCAGTGATTCGTTTTGACGAATTATAAGCACGATGCAGAATGATACTATACAACAGTGCACCAATAGTAACAGGTATAATTATTGCGGTTACATTAATAAATGTTGCTGTCCAAAAGTTTTTTGTCGTGAGTGTACAAAGACGTGATTCTTTTTCGAAAATGTAACCACCATAAAAAAGAGGTTCAATAGGCAATAGAATACCAATCAGCCAATTCAAAGCAATTGTAAACCAATGAACACGATAAGTAAGAAGATATTTATGCTTATATAAGACAACAAAAAAGAAATGACCAACAGCTTGAAACAAACAGGAATATGTAAGACTGACACACGACATGATATAACAATATCCTCGAAATATGCATGCGGGTTGCTTAAGTGCCCAATCTTCACGCATACCATAGACTGATGAAATCATATTAACAATAAAGTAGACAATAGAGACTACAACCGTATTACATTTAAGGAGATTGCTAACTCTATGACATGGTCGATGAATAACAATGACGACTATAATTATAACACCGAAAAGTAAACCGACAATCGAAATTAAAATTGAAATCAAGTAGTTGATGATAAAATATATGTTGGAAAGCATGTCTTTATTCACTTCTGAAAAGTTCTTACAAGAAATATCTTCAATTCAGCAGCTGTAACCTTAAATGCATTTCTTCTCTTTTGTTTTGCAGAAAGAAAAATTTTCAAAGCTAACCATTTAAATGATTAATCAATTTCTTGAAGCTTTCATAATGATTAACACTTGTATAAAGAGCATTACATTTAAATACCTAAATATTTTTTCCATTCTTACTCTTATTTAACTATGCATCGAAGAAATGCATAGTTAATGAGCCATAATGACAGATGACTTGGCATCTAGAACTGAAACTGTTAAAAATTTATGACCATCAAGCTTTTTATCATTTTCTCGTGCTTTATCGCTTTGCTGTTTAACAAGTTAATGAAAGAAAAGTAATTGCAGATCGCTCAGCACTCGTATTAGTTTGAATGATGGCAAACAGGAGAAATCTTCATGCAACATATGTTTAACAGTTTAAAAAAACCGTATTTTGTTCGTATAACCCGCTTAACAGAAAGATAAGTTTGCTTACTTGAAGATAATCATTGTATCATACTTCTGTGCACATACAATACACTGAAAGACAAAGAGATAGTGGGAATCTTGTGGGGATTCTTGAAACTTTGTTGTACTTTTAGAGTTTCATATTGAACTTCTCAAACATATTGCAGTCGAAACATTTCGTGAAAAATTATTATTGCTTTCAATTGTTGCTTACTCAGAAAGAAACTCAATCATTTCATATCGTACCTACGTGAACTAATTAACCATTCAGATTGCGTTCGATTTTAGAAATCTTATTCAGGCATTGCGACTTTATACACTTACGTACGAAGCCACTTTTACCAGTAGTTTACAAAACTATCAATTATAGCGTGTTCAAAAAATCCGAACGAAAAAGGAATATGAATATTTTTTTAAACTGCTCCAGCAATTTACCTGAGGTTTTTATGGCTTTATTTATATTCATTGAAGTTTTATTTCAGATAAATCTATTTTAAATAGATTTTAAAATATCTAAAAGAATATCGCATAAAGTTTATTTTGAAATTTTTTCAGCTTAACTAGACCTTTAGCAGACGTTATGGATGCATAGAATCGTTGAAATAATTATGCAATTTTATAAAGCCAACGTTTTTTTGTGATGTTAGAAAATCAAGTGTTCGGGCAATTTTTCGTGGTAACACTATCAATAGAGAGGAATATTTTAGTAAGCTTCAAGTATGTTTTTATTTCAGACGTAAGAATATCATGCTAGATTAATTCAATATTATTTCACAAAGACAAAGTTCCTGCTCATTCTAGCTACGAAATCTGGTAGTTTCTGGAGAACATTTCTCCAAGCAGGGTATTGGTGTGGGTGTGAGTGTGGATACTGCGCAATGGTTTGTTTTTTTTGACATTCACATAGACTGATCCAAACCATATTAAGGAAATTTTATTTTTTGTAGTGTTCTTCTTATCCATTAATAATTCATTACAAAGTTATCAGAGATTAGAAAATAACAAAGAAAAAAAAATGATCGGAGCTGAAGGTATAGCGTAATTCACAAAAGAATGGCAACAGTTGAACGAGAGAACTCTCTCGACTGATGCATAACTTTGGAGTCGAGACTACGTGCACGATGTCGATCCAAATGAGCTACGAATATTCTCAAAAAAGAGTTTTTGTCGTTAACTTATTGCTGAGGAGATACTTCAGTATAGCTTAAATAAATGCTGTGGTCACTTCCACCAAAATTCATATTCGAATTTTAATTTGAAATTTTGGATAGCAACTGATCTTAATGAGAACAGTTTCAGATGTGCGTGGCTGTTTGCGTGTATCCGTGACTGTGACTCTTCTCTTCATCAACACCCACACCCATACCATTAATGAATCGATCAGAGAATTAATACAACATTAGTGTTCATTTATGCTTGATTATTTTGTAAATCTACAATTTAAAGATAGTTTTATTTCTTTCTTGACTAATATATATTCAAAAAATGAATACATCCGATCGTTTTTACATCTACATGTATGCTTGTGTAATGAGCTATATACTTCTTTTTGTTTCTCGGTCGGTCTTTTTTTTTCTTGTATACATTATTATGGTCGATTTTCATTCTTTTTCTATTTGTAGGGGTATTGCAATTTTTTTCTTTCCTTTTTCTGATTGATATATATATATCGATTACAAACAGTTTTATTTTGTATAATATTCAAGGAAAGAAAAACAAAGCACTGCTCACACGTTCATAGATTATGTTTTGCTTTATTTTCTTAACCAACTTTTTTTAGAAGTTTTTTAATTTGTTTTTTTTAATTGTAATTTCAAGGATTTTTGTGTTTTAGATTTTTTTTCAATGGAAGATCATGAGAGTGAACAATAAGGTTTTTCTGGTGTTGTTTTTAAAAAGAAACTACCGTTCCCATGTCGATATATAGGATCACTTTGATCAGCATGATAACCCATACGTGGATAAGTTAAATCATTATCAATTGGATCAATACATTGTTTTAATAAATAATCCGACCATGATGAACAGAGTCGTGCGCGAAATTTACACTGATGAATTGATGATATAAAATAATGTGGTGATCGAAGATGATTGCAACCAATATAAGCATGAATATTAAGAAAAACTTCTTTTAATGGAGTTATAAGTCCTATTTGATCACGTAGCTTTTCAATGAAACTTTTCTGTGGTAGATTTTCACTACTGTCAAAATATTGTTCTTGATTTTTATCAACAAAGAAAAAACGTTTAATATGATAACGTTTCTCAATATCATAATCGTCTTTAATATCAATAAGTTTTTCACATCCTTTTGCATTACTGTTCCCACCATCAGGAAAAAAATCCATATGTCCACTTTTTTCTTGTAAACCAAATGTTGCTGATGTATGAATACAATCAACAAAATCAGCATCATCAGCTGATAAACGTTTATCAATAGAAGCTTTACGTAAAAGTGGACCAGCAGGATCGAGACCAGTTATACGTGCAAATTTATATTTTTTATTTGATATTGTAAACAAATTATTGGAAGCAAATGCACAAAGGTGAGCACCAAGACTAAATATTATAACGAAAACGAAGAAAAAATATTCAAATGAAAAAAATTATTTGTATATATTTTCTTACCTAAATCCAATACAATGTAAAAGTTTAGGATCAATATTATTATTTTGTATAAATTCTGCTAAATGTTGTCCAGCTATGTCAGCATTACCAACAGCTCTAATAAAATTAATTTCTCGTGCACCTTTTTCCCAATCGATAGCAATAACACAAAGATTTTCCTTTGTTTTATTACTAAGTAATTCATCTTTTATATCTTTAACCCAATCCCATCTCCAATCCATATTCCATCGTTCAGCATAACCATGAGCTATTAATTTAATTGAACAATGTTTAAATGATTTTTCTTGTGACCATTTCTTATTATTTGTCCACAAAACTGATATGGGTTTATCAATATTTTCTTTTGAAAATACATGAAAATACGTGTCATATTCAGTTTTGCCTTGAATTTTTTGTATCAAAATAGAGATTTTTGCTATATATACGAATAGTAAAAATGGTTCTATCATCGAATATTTTTTTTTTGATTCTGTAAGAATCGATATATGTATACGTCGACCGTAATCTGACTATGTCAATGTTTTTTTTTGTATTAGTAATATTTGTTCTGTTCTCTTATTAGAATAGAAAAAAAGCCTATTGGACAAGAAAAAAACATAAGTACTTTAGAAAGGTTTTTATAGATACATTCAGTATGAGATCACATTTTTTTTTAGTATTATTTCAAATAATAAAATGTAATGGTTAACTTGAAATGAACCTTTCTCCTTTTACTTATTGTGAATTTTCGGTAATACAAACGCAAAAAATAATAGCTTCATTTTTATAGAATCTAAAGATCGTCAATCGTGTGATTTTAATTTCATTGATGGTAACATACGGCTTGTTCACATAACGCGATACTTCACTGACCAGGTCTTTGAAATTTTTTTTCCGAGATGGACAGATCTAAATACATTTTTATAAAGTTTTCCATGCTGATTACGAATTTGATATTTTTTCTTTAAAAAAATGGATTTTGAATTTGCTAACCAAGAATTCTTTTCAAAAAAATGTTGAGTGACATACCATCCGATGCACAATCTAAATCTCTACAAAAATGTCTGTTTGGTTTGGATTTTCGTCGCTATGGAAAAGTTTTACATTCTTGTACAGTTACCAACTTTCTGTAAAATTAATGAGCTTCGGTTTGGACGTATCAACCTGATTCTTGCTTGAACGTTATATGTGCGGCAAGACTAATACGTATGGGAATTAAATATTTCGGATCAAGTTAAGTACTTCAAAATTGATCGGCAAACAATATTCTCAGAGCGTTACGTCTGTGTTTTGCATTTTTTATCTGAACGAAAATTGTTTAGAAAAAATATTGTTTACTGCTGGAAAGTCCATTCGATGCTCTACACAATGGTTTTGTAAACGTTACCATTGAAGAAATACTTTCTCAAAATATCAGAGTTTTATTCAGCGACTCTAAAGAAAAAGGTATTTCTTGTCACTGTTTCGGGCGATGATAAAACCTTCTTAGAAACTCGAGACTTCGGTCAAACTAAGTCATTCTTGTTGCATAAATAGAGTATGACAAACAACGTCGAATGACGTTTGAACGAACTTATTAGTTTTTATGCCTTTCAAGATAGTTGCAAAACATTATATCAAAATAGTTACAGTGTTACGTCTGGACAAGCCGCATAGGTGATCACTAAAATGTCACTCTCTTGTTTTCCTGCGGGTAAAGTTGGTGCTGATTCGAGTGTGGGGCGGGTGTGGGTGTTGATTGCGAGACGACTTAATTCTCTCAAAGATAATGGGGCACTATCTTATCAAGCACGATTTTCTGATTACATCATTACGCTAGAGATTGTCATGTCTTGAGGACATAGACAAAATGATGAGAGTGATGGTGTGAGAATGTCAGGCGTGGCCATATCTCGAAGTGTCACTCATTTTATCTATTGTAGCGCTCAAAGCTTGCGACACAGATTAAATTGTATTTCATTTTTAATGCGAAATAAATTCTAATCAAGATAGTAAATCAATCCAGTATATTATTTTATGAACTTCCACCAGAAACTGCAAAATAAGAAAATTACATTTTTAAGTACTTTAATTGAGTCTGAACTGAGAAATTTGTTTCAAATTCAGTTCTGATCATCTCCAAACAAACTACAGTAATGAGTATCAGCGTTCTTCTTTCATTTAAAACTATTATGTATCCATAATTGACAGCAGTGTCAAGTAGGAAACGAATAGCCAACTAATCAACCTCAATGTAATGATCAAACAAATTTGCATTCAGTTCAAAATATTCTTATCACGTACAAGGTAATAGATTCTCAAGGGCGAATTTCTTCAAATACTGTAATATTCTATAGCAGTTTTACATTGATGATTGCGATTTTTGCTCTCGCTTTTATTCTAACTAGTTCTATGTTATGAAACAAAAGATAATCAAATATGCAGCAGAAATAATCATACTATGTGTACTTTATATCTGAGACAATGATTCGAATACAATAATACCTACAACTCCTCGTCTTCTGCTTAAATATGTTATAATACATCAATATTTCGTATTCCTTTTGTATTTGAAATAGGTTCTTGAAATGAGGCAACGAAACTCCAAATTTATTTCTACGGTAGTGCCTTACTTTCTGTTTTCAAAAGAAGCTGGAACTTAATTATTCATTCAGTGGCCCATTCTAATCGTCAAAGAGATAGTGAAGATAGACTACAAATGTACTAATAGAGCTTTTGCGTTTGAGGGAGAGCCCAAAATCGATCGAACTTCTCTAATCTGGGTATGGATTTCCATCTGTTCATATAGAACCGAAGTTTGGTTCGAGCCCGCAAAACACCGGTAAAACAGGCTGAATCTCATTCTTTGAAAGGTTGGTATTCAGTTACATTGACCACCTTCCACCTGTTAAATATATATGACGACTGTTCAAAGATAAAAAAATGTCACAAGCCTGAATCAAGCCGAGATGATTTAACTTGGACGTGGGTGTGGGTAAGATTCGTATCTTTAATCGCACCCACACCCTTATGCATTTCATATTGAAAATTTAAACTTAATTTAACATATTCATCTTTTAACAAAACACAACAAAGCATCAAATAAGTTTTCAATTATTTTTCTCTCGTTTCCTTCATTTCTGTTATTGTTGCTACTATCGTATTTGTTCTTTCATTTACTCTTCTCATAAGAGACTTTTGAAGTGGATCAGTAAACTTAAATAAAAATAATCATCACAAATGCTAATGATACATCGATAAATATAAAAGCAATACGAAAATGATATTTTGGTGGATTTGTGAAAAATGGCATAAAAATAATTATTGTATATGGAACACCAAGTGCTAATAATATTGTTACAAGTATAACTGTACGTTGACCCATTCTTAATTCTCTTTTTGCACGAGCTAATATATTCGCAGGTGTTACACATTTACTCATTCCTTGTACATATCGAACTAATTTTAAATAAATAAACATAATCAATGACACGAGAATTATATAGATACAATGTGTCGCATAACTTATAGAGAAAGAAAATCCAAAAGGTAATTGACATATTTGATTGCCGACATTGTAAATAATATCATTAATGAACAAATATGCAGGAGGAAACGCGTAACTAGATATCCATGTTGAAAAAATTAGTAAAGTTTGAAACCTTGCAGAATGTCAGCATAAACGAACTGGAGAAACAATAGTAATATATCGATAGATAGATTGTAATAGAAATGAATAGTCGAACGCAGCACACGAAGCATAACCTAAATAACCTCGAAAAATACAAAGTAAATTTTCATATGGAATTTGTTTAACATCATTTTCAAGGCTAAATACACATATACTTAACAAACTACATCCTAATACAATTGCACTTAAACAAGTATTAGCAGCTATCATCATTGGCACTGTATGACATGTTTTGTCCAGAATAATAATACACAGAAAAAGAATACCAAATATAATAGCCAAGCTAGTACATACAAGCATCAAAACATCGAAAGGGATAAACCATGATTCAACAGTTATTGTAGTAGAATTTTTGACAACTATCGATAGTACTATGAAAGAAGTTCAATTGATTTTTGAAAAAAAAAATAAATGAAGAAAGTAAAGGCTTTGAAGTGAATATATGAATATATAGGAATGTTTTATCTATTGGATAAGTCGTGCACACTATTATAATAAGTGAAAGGTATCCTCAGAACATTGATATGAAACTTTTCTCTTTTTTTCTAAAAAGCAAGAATGTCGGAGAAAATCTAGTAGGTTTTCTTTTTTTAGAAACCTGCTGGGTGATGAAGTAATTAGTTGTTTTACTGAATAATCTGAGCATTTTATGTAATTCAAATTAAGTTAAAAGCGAAAAAGTATTCAATATTATCGAATAGAACTCTTAGATATATGAATATTTCTCAATCATATATTAGAAATAACGCCAACTGGGAATAACTAAGGAAGAAATGATTTCGAAATGATCCATCGCATACTGTTTATACGGTGTATTGACGCTTTCTTCCAAGAAGAAGATGTTTTCTTCATTCATCGTTAGTGAACCGAATAGTTTTTGAAAAAACAACTAAGAGCGTTAAAGTGACAGACGCGAATAAATAAAAAGAATGAGAAAGGATAGAAAGAGTATTCTAAAACAGAAGGATGTAATTAAAACTTCTTTCAAAATATTTTGAAGCTAAAAATAGGTAACATTAAGATGTGTTTTTCATGTCGAGATATGAATTATCTGAATAATGATGTCTTGAACTAATCGAGGCAGATGGCTTATGTATCTTTTTTTATTAACCTAGATTATTATTAGAAAAATTAAAACTATTGAAGAAAAACGGTAAACAAATGCTCATTAATATATGATTGTTGTCAAGAAAGAGAAATTGAAGTTGCAAAATAACAATTGTAAATGATTAAGTTTTTCTAATGTCAAACTTATCATTCGACTGGTTGTATAATTATATTATTGATAAGATCGATATGAATAATCGACCAATATATAGAAATAAATATTTCAATTGAAGATAAGAATCTTTTTCTCAATATCATAATTCAGAAATAGAAATGATATCGATATATTCTATAAAAATATCAGCACAATATCTTTTATTAATATCATCCATCATTCTTTCATAAAATCATATCTGTGAAGAAGGATTCTCTTGTTCATTTAATTTTTAACTCATCATTTATATTATTTACCAAAAAACAAAATAAATCACCTGTATTTCAAATTAATACAAAAAACACAAAACAATGTGAAAATTCTCTTTAATTTTAGATAATTTATGTCACTACGTCACTACTACTATTATCGTATTTGGTTGGTTATATATCTTCTTCATTAGGAAAGTATTAAGTGGATCTGTACATTGAAATAAAACAACTTGTATAAATAGAAATGATAGATCAAGAAATATATATGCAATACAAAAATGATACTTTGGTGGATCAATGAAAAACGATATTAACCCTTTCACGCTCAGCTTTTTTTGCGAAAATCCAGATTTCTATAAGAAATGTTTAAACATGATTTTTATTTATTTTTGATATATGTACAAGATGGGAGGTGGGATAACCTATACCTTTTATGACCTTACAGATCATAACATTCTATATGATGTGATACAGAGAAGAAATTTCCCCATCTTGAAAAATCCCAAAATGATAATAAGCTAAGAGAGCACAATCCTACAGAGAATAACCAATACGTGAGGAATATACCAACAGTAAAGTCAGACATTAGAAATATACCTGAATATAGAAAAAGAAAATAAAAACTGTGACGTACACTATCCATATGTAAAATAACGAAAGAGAATGCGTGACAAATATCGCGATGATAGATTCCTAGCATAATTTCACGGCCCTAGTTCATAAACCAACAGATAGAAATGCTTCTCCAAAATAATTACAGAATAAGCTGGTGCCATCTTTGTTCAATAACTGCAGTCAAGCATATATATACGTCGCCGGGAGCTAAGGATTAAAAATAAACATTCCATAAGAAAAACAATGAGTAAAGAGTATTATTACAAGTATAATAACTGTACGTCGAACGATTTTTAATTCTCTTTCTGCACAAGATAATGTATTAACAGATGCTATATGTTTATCCATTTCTTTCACTTATTGAACTAATTTATAATAAAATGAATATTGTCAATGAGACAGGAATTATTATATACGCAAAATTGGCTGCAGAAATTATTCGAAATGCAAAACAAATACGTAATTGATTATAAATAATTTGACCAGTGAAAAGGGATGCAATGGGATATATAAAAGCAAATATCCAAGTCAAACAAATGAGAAATAATTGAAATCTCACTGATTGGAAAAAACAAACGAGCTGAATAAATAACAGCAACACATTCATAGATACTTTATTATAAATAAGAATAGTTCTGTACTGAACATATAAGATAACTCGGATCTAGAAAAGATACGCACAGGAAACTTACCCACGGGTACCTTGAGCACGAAATATTATCTTTTTCTTTGCACTTCGACAAAAAAAATTGATTAAACAAAAGACAAAACAGAATTTTATTTGTTTTCTAAACCCCAAGCTGTAATAATTAGATTTATAAATAAGGCAAAAAGACAACAATTTATACCTTAGTCCACGTTCCNTCACAAGCCTGAATCAAGCCGAGATGATTTAACTTGGACGTGGGTGTGGGTAAGATTCGTATCTTTAATCGCACCCACACCCTTATGCATTTCATATTGAAAATTTAAACTTAATTTAACATATTCATCTTTTAACAAAACACAACAAAGCATCAAATAAGTTTTCAATTATTTTTCTCGCTTTTTCTTCATTTATGTTATTGTTGCTACTATCGTATTTGTTCTTTCATTTACTCTTCTCATAAGAGACTTTCGAAGTGGATCAGTAAACTTAAATAAAAATAATCATCACAAATGCTAATGATACATCGATAAATATAAAAGCAATAGGAAAATGATATTTTTGTGGATTTGTGAAAAATGACATGAAAATAATTATTGTATATGGAACACCAAGTGCTAATAATATTGTTACAAGTATAACTGTACGTTAACCCATTCTTAATTCTCTTTCTGCACCAGCTAATATATTAACAGGTGTTACAGGTTTACTCATTCCTTGTACATATCGAACTAATTTTAAATAAATAAACATAATCAATGACACGAGAATTATATAGATACAATGTATCGCATAACCTATAGAGAAAGAAAATCCAAAAGGTAATTGACATATTTGATTGCCGACATTATAAATAATATCATTAATGAACAAATATGCAGCAGGAAACGCGTAACTAAATATCCATGTTGAAAAAATTATTAAAGTTTGAAACCTTACAGATTGTCAGCATAAACGAACTGGAAAAACAACAGTAATATATCGATAGATAGATTGTAATAGAAATGAATAATCGAACACAGCACACGAAGCATAACCTAAATAACCTCGAAAAATACAAAGTAAATTTTCATATGGAATTTGTTTAACATCATTTTCAAGGCTAAATACACATATACTTAGCAAACTACATCCTACTACAATTGCACTTAAACATGTATTGGCAGTTATCATCATTGGCACTGTATGACATGTTTTGTCCAGAATTATAATACACAGAAAAAGAATACCAAGTATAATAGCCAAGTTAGTACATACAAGCATCAAAACATCGAAAGGGATAAACCATGATTCAACAGTTATTGTAGTAGAATTTTTGACAACTATCGATAGTTCTATGAAAGAAGTTGGATTGATTTTTGAAAAAACAAATAAATGAATGAACAAAGTAAAGGCTTTGAAGTGAATATATAGGAATGTTTTATCTATTAGATAAGTCGTGCACACTATTATAATAAGTGAAAGGTATCCTCAGAGCATTGCTATGAAACTTTTCTCTTTTTTTCTGAAAAGCAAGAGTGCTGGAGAAAAATCTAGTAGGTTTGTTTTTTTTAGAATCCTGCTGGGTGATAAAGTAATTAGTTGTTTTACTGAATAATCTGAACATTTTATGTAATTCAAATTAAGTTAAAAGCAAAAAAGTATTCAATATTATCGAATAGAACTCTAAGATATATGAATATTTCTCAATCACATATTAGAAATAACGCCAAATGGGAATAACTAAGGAAGAAATGATTTTGAAATGATCTATCGCATACTGTTTATACGGTGTATTGAAGCTTTCTTCCAAGAAGAAGATGTTTTCTTCATTCATCGTTAGTGAACTGAATAGTTTTTGAAAAAACAACTAAGAGCGTTAAAGTGACAGACGCGAATAAATATAAAGAATGAGAAAGGATAGCAAGAGTATTCTAAAACAGAAGGATGTAATTAAAACTTCTTTCAAATATTTTGAAGCTAAAAATAGGTAACATTAAGATGTGTTTTTCATGTCGAGATATGAATTATCTGAATAATGATGTCTTGAACTAATCGAGGCAGATGGCTTATGCATCTTTTTTTATTAACCTAGATTATTATTAGAAAAATTAAAACTATTGAAGAAAAACGGTAAACAAATGCTCATTAATATATGATTGTTGTCAAGAAAGAGAAATTGAAGTTGCAGAATAACAATTGTAAATGATTAAGTTTTTCTAATGTCAAACTTATCATTCGACTGTTGGTATATTTATATTATTGATAAGATCGATATGAATAATCGACCAATATATAGAAATAAATATTTCAATTGAAGATAAGAATCTTTTTCTCAATATCATAATTCATAATTAGAAATGATATCGATATATTCTATAAAAAGATCAACGCAATATCTGTTATTAATATCATCCATCATTCTTTCATAAAATCATATCTGTGAAGAAGGATTCTCTTGTTCATTTAATTTTTAACTCATCATTTATATCATTTACCAAAAAAACAAAATAAATTACCTGTATTTCAAATTAATACAAAAAATACAAAACAAGATGGAAATTCTCTTTAATTTTAGATAATTTATGTCACTATGTCACTAGTACTATTACCGTATTTTTGGTTGGTTATATATCTTCTTCATTAGGAACGTATTGAGTGGATCTGTACATTGAAATAAAACAACTTGTATAAATAGAAATGATAGATCAAGAAATATATATGCAATACAAAAATGATATTTTGGTGGATCAATGAAAAACGATATTAACCCTTTCACGTTCAGCTTTTTTTGCGAAAATCAAGATTTCTATAAGAAATGTTTAAACATGATTTTTATTTATTTTTTATATATGTACAAGGTGGGAGGTGGGATAGCCTATACCTTTTATGACCTTACAGATCATAACATTCTATATGATGTGATACAGAGAAGAAATTTTCCCACCTTGAAAAATCCCAAAATGATAATAAGCTAAGAGAGCACAATCCTACAGAGAATAACCAATGCGTGAGGAATATACCAACAGTAAAGCCAGACATTAGAAATATACATGAATATAGAAAAATAAAATAAAAACTGTGACGTACACTATCCATATGTAAAATAACGAAAGAGAATGCGTGACAAATATCGCGATGATAGATTCCTAGCATAATTTCACGGCCATAGTTCATAAACCAACAGATAGAAATGCTTCTCCAAAATAATCACAGAATAAGCTAGTGCCATCTTTGTTCAATAACTGCAGTCAAGCATATATATATACGTCGCCGGGAGCTAAGAATTAAAAATAAACATTCCATAAGAAAAACAATGAGTAAATAGTATTATTACAAGTATAATAACTGTACGTCGAACCATTTTTAATTCTCTTTCTGCACGAGATAATGTATTAACAGATGCTATATGTTTATCCATTTCTTTCACTTATTGAACTAATTTATAATAAATGAATATTGTCAATGAGACAGGAATTATTATATACGCAAAATTGGCTACAGAAATTATTCGACATGCAAAACAAATACGTAATTGATTATAAATAATTTGACCAGTGAAAAGGGATGCAATGGAATATATAAAAGCAAATATCAAAGTCAAACAAATGAGAAATAATTGAAATCTCACTGATTGGAGAAAAACAAACGAGCTAAATAAATAACAGCAACACATCCATAGATACTTATTATAAATAAGAATAGTTCTGTACTGAACATATAAGATAACTCGGATCTAGAAAAGATACGCACAGGAAACTTACCCACGGGTACCTTGCGCACGAAATATTATTTTTTTCTTTGCACTTCGACAAAAAAAATTGATTAAACAAAAGACAAAACAGAATTTTATTTGTTTTCTAAACCCCAAGCTGTAATAATTAGATTTATAAATAAGGCAAAAAGACAACAATTTATACCTTAGTCCACGTTCCCTAGACATATTCCCGAAAAGGCCCCCATATTTTTGGAATTTCTGAGGATCTCCTACGGGAGTCTCTAAAATATCCCTGCGAAGTTCCTGAACGTCATCTGGAGAATCTATAGAGATTCTTCAGAAAATTTCCCAGGAAATCTCGAGAAATTTTTTCCTTTTTTAAACTTCTCGTGGCTTTCGACAGAGATTCGTCAAGGATTTCAAAAATTTCTGGAACTACCCTAGGATGTGTCTAGGAAAAGTGGACTAGAGTATAAATTATTGTCTTTTTGCTTTATTTATAAATCTAATTATTTCAGTTTGGGCTTTAAAAAATAAATTAAGTTCTGTTTTGTCTGTTGTTTTATCAATTTTTCTGCCGAAATGAAAATGAACCATTAATATTTTGTGCGCATCTTTCGGGATCCTGATAACCCATATATTCTCGAAAACTACAAAATGGATCTTCATGTTCAATTCTTCTCAAATCATTTTCAAATGTAAATATACTTATACTAAGTATAAGAATTCTAAATAAAGCTGTCCATAAACATGAATTCACAACAAGCATCATAGGAATTCCTCGACATTTTCTGTCCAATATTATTAGAAATGAAAATAATAAAGCAAATAAAATAGAGAAGATAAAAGATATAATAGTCAGAATCTCAACTGGAATAAGCCACGATTCAATGTCGGATATTGAAGAATCATTAATAAATGTTTGCTATTTCATTCATTTTGAGAAAAGATAAAGAGACAAATATGCGTTTTGGTAAATGTACGTAGATGTTTTTTTTCTATTGAATTAATCATGTACACGATTTTTAGTGAGTAAAAGCTAATGTGTGAGCAGTATTATAATCATTTCCGTTTTCTAGTTTAAAAAATTTTCAGATTTCTCCTAGAATAATAAGTCGGAAAGCATAAGTAATTTTACCTGCTAAAGTTTATGCTTTTTCGACATGATTTAATTCTCTTTTATTTTACTTGAAGGGTGTGGATGTGAAAATTCTGTTCATGCACACTGACACCGACACCCCACATCCACAGATAACCTTTAAATTAATCATTTTTCATCAGAAATTTTACAAAAGAGTCATGAAATGAAACCAACGTTCATTCAACCAAACAATAGCAAGTTCACTGATCTAGAACGCGTTCGTGTATGTAAATATTAACGTATATTTTCTCATCGTGACAAAACTTGATACAAAGAAAAGCAATGAAAAAAGTGGCAGAACATTGAGAGAACGATATCGATGTGATAATGAGCAGAGCGATGAAATATAATGCATACCTGATGAAAATGCCGTGCTTCGTTGATTTACGTAAACATGTTTAAATGCAAAAAAAATCAAGCAATTCTGTCAACGATAAGTACGAAGCAAAATGAGCAGTAAATACACAAAACAAACTTGCACGGCCCAGTGTCACGTAATACGTAAGTACGCTTAATTTCCAAGATTATTGAACTAGTGATAAAATTAAAGTTGCAAGTCAACAAAACCTGACGAGAAACAGAGATGACACATTTCGATTGTCTTGATTGTAGCAGTTCGTAGACGTAAAATAGTCATACGGCAAACCATCCTCAACAGAATGATTCGTCAAATGCTTAGATTTCACAAAGAATTATAGTACTAGAAGACAAGAATATCATTCATGAGTGACCAACATTCCAGTGAAGTTAAGGACTTTTGATAGAATTGTTTCCATATGTAAAATAGGGATGCAACAATGCTAATGACTCGTTCTAACAGATAAACGTTTCATTGAAATCATCTCTAATCGGTGATTGTTCACCCAGTCACCGGCATAAAGTGGTGTAAGTCGGTATGAACCAACTTTGGTCGGTATACACCTGCATAAACCTGAAATCGATTACTACCGCTCTATATTTGGCTTATACCAGCTTATATCGGATTTTACCAGTTTCTAGTTACTTACGCCGACCTATATGATCTATATCGCCCTCTACTCGGTTATAAACTAGTCCAAACGGACTCTACAGAACTAGACCGATTGAAACCGGTCTAGGTGAGGGCATCCAAGGACTGAGTACTAGGAATTCTTCTCAGTTTTCATGCAGCTCCTTGAATACTAAAATAAAAAATTACTATGTTCACGATATTTTTTGCTCCTTACACTCATTTTTATCAAGAAAATTGTAAACATGAATGGTTGCGGGGACAAATTATTTAAAAAAAAAGCATGACTTCGATTTTCACGAATGGTGGAATTATGAAAGAACCAATGGTTGATTTCCGTTTTCCTTAAGAATTAGCAGTGACACAGAACCTTTCTCAGTCCTTGAACACTGATGAACATCTTAGTAAATAGTTTTCAATTAGTTCTTTGTCGTCATGCAACCCAAAGTTCGATTAAATAAAAAATTAGATAAAACAAAACCCTTTTTCTCAATAATGCATGTGAAGTGCCTGAAAGCCGCTATTTTCCTAGCTGCACTGGCGAACATAGGGCTAGATCGTGTATCATCTCTGAGCTCAATAGAATAGAGTTTTTTCTTCAAGGACCATACAGGGAGAGATAGCTTGTGATCTGATCTCTCATAAACGATAAAAATGTTTACTTTGCACTGCGGTTTTTCCAAAAATTTTTGAAGATTTTCGTTACTCCCTTTTTCAAAGAATAAGCTGTTTTAAAAAACTGAAATTTTCTTTCATTTTTTCTCATTTTGTAGGTTTTCGATTGTATCCCCAAGAATTCTCCAAGGATCTTCATTGGACCAAAAACTCTTTTTTGGTTTGAAAGCTAGTGTTCAGGGCTCGCAACTCTAGTAGCCTTTTTTTCAAAACAAGCTATTTTATTATCATATAAGAAAACACCTCTGTAGACATAGCACCATTTTTAGAGAAGTTTTCTAAATCAACGAACTTTCGATCGCTTTTTCCCTTCACAAGGAAAAGTTTAAAAAAAAAGAGCTACGATATTGCCTGCATTCTGACATATCGATGTGAAGCTAGCACGACGCGAAGCTACCACGACGGATTTAGGTGATCGCTGAATCCTCAATTTTCGAATCCAGAGGCATAGGACCTTGTATGAGGGTGTTGGGTATGTCCTTCCGAGCACCCACATGCAGGTGCTATGCCTCTGGGTTCCAACATTGAGGATTCAGTGATCACCTAAATCCGTCGTGCTAGCTTCACATCGTGCTAGCTTCACATCGATTTCTGACATTCTCTTTCCAAAAAAAACAATGTCAATGTATAGAATGAAGGCCTACAGACAACTCTTCGACGTACGATCAAGCTATTTTAGATCCTTGCTTGGTGAATGTCTCTTTATGCAATTTTTGCATGTTCCTGGTCTGAGATGGATTTTTGAGGGTGTGGAGCTTCAGATCAAGAAAATTCGAATCCAAAAGTGGTAGTCATGCTTCTACTTCTAGCTGCTTAAAAGCTGAAGTTAGAAATAGCTCTATTTTCTGAAATCCCCCAAAAAAAAACTGTTGGCATTATATATGAAGAATTTAAGAGTCTGAAAATGTTGGAGTGGTGTGTGTTGGTGACACTTAGAACTTCACCATCCACGCATCTCAGAGCCACATTCACCGACACTCCACACTCATCCATTCAGTCAATCACAAATATGATTTTCAGAAGTTGTGAATGATACTTTTATGAGATACATCAGATTGAATATTTTTTCTCGGATCTATGTTTTCATGATCAATCAATATGAACTTATTAAAAAGTTCCATGATAAGTATAACTTCTACTTAAATGATAAACCTAAGAATTTTAGTATTAGAATTGTTGAAAATAAATAATATTTTTTTTAAAAGTTGACTGAATGTATGAAAATCAATGCAAAACATGAGTAATATTTTGTGTATGTAAATTTGTAAACTATAGTAGAAGAATAAACATTTAGAAATGAAGTTTTTTATATGTTTGAGTCATGCTAGTTTATTCATTCTCGTCATGATATTTTTCATTGAATATTGACCAATCTGTGGATTCTTAATGTCAATACGAATGGACCATATCAGAATTTCATGATTATTCATCTTTTATTCAAACTTCCTTATCTTTTGGCAGATTGTTGAGAAAAACTCTCTAATAAATCAAATCAATAATTCATCCATAGTTTCCTTTTGACATTGATGATTATTCATAGATTTTACGATCACCTACTACTCAAATCTGAAAAATTGGTATTTAGAAGAAAAAATCCATGGTGGAAATATGACACTGAAAGTACAAAGAAATTGAAAATAACGTATGCGTGTGCTTGGATATCCAACAGAACAAGTAAAATATTGCCAACAAATTTCATACAGATTGTATTATGCATATAAACATACTCATCATATCAGAGGAACGAAGAAAAAAAATGATTATTTTAGTAAGTACGTTCGTATACAGTTATTTATACATCGATGAGTGGAATCAACAAATCGAGGCTTTTTATTCGTATTGAAACAATTTAGTTAAGTTTTGCAAGAGAATATTTTGTTTTAAGATGAAATATGTTTTTAAGACAGTAAATGCAAAATCAAATGATTGCTGAGAAAAGAAAAATATACAGAATATGTAGGATTGATGGTATTTAACGAATAAAAACGTTAGATGGTAAAGAATAAGCATAGGTATAAAGAATGAATGAATCACAAAATAACGAATAACAAACGTAGTTATTGAATTTGAATCAATTAATACTTAGAATCATAATAACGTGATTAAGAACGAGAGAACATAGTAAAAGTGTAACTGCAGGTCATGATATAAAATATCTGCATAAATATTTGCTAAGTAGTATGATTATTGAAATAAAAAAAATCGAGTATTGGTTAGTCAGTTGTATAAATTTTTCATCTTAACATATTCTCAAGGCTGATATCATTCGCACAAATGCCCAATGACGTTGAAAATCAACAAATTACTTTATTATTGATGGATGAGAGTGAAAAACCAACATCTGAAAATACCGAACAAAACTTAAAAACGTCTCAATCACGAAAGAATTATTGTACTGAAGATTATATCATCCGCTATGGTGTACCCGCTCTTATTATTATCTTAGTCATTATTTTTCTTATTCTGGTGATTGTGGGTATCCAAAAATATAACAAAAACTGTTCACATACAAAAGGAGTATCATGTAGAGGAATGGCATGGTATTTTACTTAGTAAGGTAAAAAAAAATATAGTTTCTTTTTCTGGATTATAACTATTATCGATGTGTATCTAATTTTCTAGAGACGATTTTGTCATTGGAGATACGTGTTATTTGATTCGCATATTAAATACTTCTCAACACAAATGAAATAAAATCTAATATATCTTATCTGTTTATTTTCATAAATGCTCATAATCACAAAAACCTTCAATTAAAGAAATATTTAACTACGACATTATTAGTGGCAAAATTCAAATAAATATGTTTTNAAACTGGCTCGATTCCAACAAATTCTGCGTTTTCCATCGAATCTGCTCACAATTCAACGTGGTGTGACAACGTTTGGTGGAGTTACACTTTCTCTGTTTGAAATGACACTTGCGGGAGATTGCTATGTTGACACAATCATTCTTGGCTCTGGTACAACTCTTGGCAATACATGCACACTTTTGCCAGGCACACGCATCGCACCTAACACAATGGTCGGCAATTTGACTCGAGTCACACCGAAAACGCATAATTCGGTCGCTGGTGCAGTGCTACTTGGCATTCCAGGTCGTCGAATGCCTTTTGTGATGCCCGATGAGACAAAGCCTACGCGCGATGTATCGCTGGGCGTCCATTCGTCTTTACACGCTCTCATGTCTACCTGTTTAATGTTCTTGATTGGCAAGTGTATGTTCATCACTATTTATTGGTTGCTACCTGTTGTTGTCGCACCATTAGCTCAAGTGCTCCTCTTATGTGCCTTGTATCATTATTCAATTTCGACAAAAACAACTTTGACATATGCTGAGGTAGTCACTCATATAAATCAGTTTCTTGAAACAGACATGTTCGAATTCAAAGTTTTAATCAGTCCGTTTCTATCGCGAACACAATATCTTGTTCTTCTTTTTCGCGCACTCGGCGCTCGCATTGGTCTGGACGTTATTCTACCTGATATTTATTGCCTTTCAAATCCTCATCTTGTAACCATCGGCGATCATGTTCGCCTCAACATCGGCGCCTGCCTTCAGGTAAGTGCAGTTGTGATGTATGTGCATTTTGATTATTGTTTATATGTTTTCTTCAGCCCCACACATTCGAGCAACGTCTGTACAAATTGATGCCTGTTGTTGTTAATCATTCGTGTGTACTCATGAGTTATGCGAATGTGCTCGCTGGATCAACACTCCATGGACGAAATCGTCTTCTCCCATTCACACTTGTCATGAAGAATGATCAACTAGCCTTCAATACAGTTTGGTCAGGCGTACCAGCACGAGAACTTGTGTGAATTGACTTTAAGAAACTTTCACTTTGTTTTTTCAGTAACTTAAATATTCAAATATCATCTTATTTCTTCTCTGATCGTGAGAACTATTGTGCTTTCAACGGTCAAAGACAGTATTTTCTATCGTTGTCGAAAAATATTGATTCGAATTTGTTGAACTCGTAGAAATTTACCCGACAGTTTGAGCTCTTTCTCATCTCATTATTTTGCAATTCGACTTAAGTTTACCGACAACCCGTTTCTATTATTTCCACCAGCCAATTTTGAGAAACTTTACAAAAGAAAATATTTCGTTGATAACAGTTACTTAAGATATTGGTCAGCAGCCCTGACTAGAAGAGAGAAACAGGATTTTCTAATGAGTAAATTCCCCTTTTCGTACTCAATGGGTATCATGTAATCTAAACAAAGAACATTTTTATGAATATTAAAGAAGTATCAGTTATTGACAGAGATCACTGCATAACACCCATTGAAAAGTGATCAAACTTTTAGTCTTACGTACACTGAAAAAAAAAATGCTACGACACCGAACCCAAAAGGGTGTTTTGGACTAAAAAAAGGTTTCGTGCATAATACGGAACCTAAAAGATTTCGATTTCGTTTCAATTCTCTGAACCCTTTTAGGTTTCGTAGATAGAACTATGAAACACTTGACAAAGTATGGGGTGTGGGTGTGTGTGGGTGGGTGTGTGGGTGTGGGTGCGGGTATGGGTGTGGGTGTGGGTGTGTGGGTATGAATTCAACAATTGTACCCACACCCACACCCTCCATAACGTGCTCGTAGAAATCTATACGACGAAGAAAATATTCTTATCGCCTGTAATTGTGACAAGAGTGAGCCGTAGAAATTGCAACTTGTTTTGCGAAAACACATATTTTCATAGCAAGACTGAACACATTTAAACAATTTTTAATACATCCTTTTTCTCCTCTTTTTTTGGTCGGACTATTGACGTGATGCTCATTACGACTTCTTATTACCTCCGAACGACATATTCCTTCCAACTAATTTCAATTTCTATTGAATACAACTTGCGAACTCTACATCTTCCAAAACTTTAGTTCAATGTCTATTGAGTACAACTCGCGAACTCTACATCTTCCTAAACTTTAGTTCAATTTCTGTCGAGTACAACTTGCGAGCTCTACGTCTTTCAAAACTTAGTTCAATTTCCATTATTTATTGAAATTTTTTCAAATTAACTAGAAATGATACTCGTTGAAAACTATGTTTAATTTTGCCTAAAACTCAATTCTGCCTGAAACATATACATGAACATGTAAGAGCCTTTTTCCCCAGATAAGATTCGAACATACAGACCTTGTTTTACATAAAGAACTTCTCCACCATGTGAACATCTATTTATATTAAAAGTATAATCAAAATTGAAGAATATAATGAACATCAGATAACTGCTAGACACGTCTGTCCATGAATACTAATAACTAGTGATGAATTTGAAAAATTAAACAAGGGTTTTGAGCCATTATAGTGGCGATTTATGAGAACAATTTGAGTTTAATGAGAAACAAAACAATAAGTACCGAAAAAAAACTAAACTCTTGCATGGAACAATAGGCGCATTACAAAAAGACACAAATTCGCATGCCGATGCAGAATTTATCAAAATTATACTCATCTTGCAGTTACACGCCAATAAAACACTTTGCCATTTATATGCGAGTATAATAGTTATATCTTGCATAAACATACAAGAATATTGTATGCAACTATTTACTAGAATAGCAACGAGACAGTCTCACATATTTTGCTTAAAAATATTTTACAAAAATCGTATTTCGGAGCATGTGTGTTCGACATACATGTCTATCTTTGTACTATTGTCTTGCATTTATGTGCAATAATTTCAAATATTTGAAATAGCTTGCATGTACATGCGTGAAATATGACGCATTGAAAAATATTTTGCAAGTGAATGGAAGTTTCTGAAAATTTCCTACAAGCAAATGTATTTTTCAAGATCTCATGTTTGACTGCGCTGACTATTGGCTTTCATTCTTCTTTATTCGAAGTTGATAATAATAAAGTGCCAATAACCATAAAAATGCATCTCTTGCCGAATGCCTAAAGCGTTTTCACTGTACAAATAACAGCGATTATTCAAATCTAGCGTGTGCGAACACATTGATTTTACATGAAGAAAACATATGAATCAAAATGGTATTTAAAGGAAACAAATGATTATTTCAAAAATCATTCAATTGGCAATGCCTACGAGATTGTGACACGAAGGATAATGTTTCTTCATTATAAGTTTCTGCTTTTCTGGTGGTTATTGTTGGCATGATGTAAGTACATTACTGATGTCTGTTAGTTATTAAATTCTTTTCCTTATAAAAAAAAGACATCCAACAGAAATAAAAAGTGCAGCGAAGACTGATGACAATGGGAGAACGTTCCCGTCTTCAAATGATACATCGTTATTTACAAAAAAAACATATTTTTAGCAATTTTATCAATATTTTAATTAAACTGTTTTTTTTCTACAAAAAAAACTTAACAGATAAATCGACTTCTTAAATATTAAATTCAAATTATTGTTCTATTAATTTTCGTTTAATATCTTCCAACTCATTTTGTAAGTCTAATGCTATTTTTCTTATTTCATTATTTGTTCGTATTCCTGATTCTTCAATTGTATCACGTACATCGTCGATTTTTTTTAAGAAACGTGTACTTTGTTCTTCATTAAATAAACTATCATCACGTGTTGTATTTTGATGATAATAATAACCTGTTTCTGTTTGTATTTGTTCAAATATTCCAATAACTGTTGATGATGATGATGATGATGATGACACCGATGGATGAGATATGACAGGTTTACGTTTTTTTCGTGATGTTAAGGTAGAAGAATATGATGGATTAAGATTATAAGGAATGTTTATTAGATATGAACGTATTTCAAGTTTACGTAAATCATATGTTAATGGAGTAAAAGTTAATTTTTCCCAAAAATTCATTAGTCGAACATTTTTAGATAATCTTTTAATTATATTACCAATGGTTTCACAAAACCCACCTAAACGTGCTTGAAAACCTAATACAACACCAATACGTGCTCGTAAATGTTCTCGTTTGGCATTTAAACGATGTTCTTTTACATCAACTACGGCTAAACCACCCTAAACAAAGAGTCTTTCTTATATAAGAATATACATAAACATTTTTTTTTACCATTATATTCATCATAACAATAAACATGGTGAATATATAAGCACTGTAAAGTATTATTGCAGCTTCCGCACCAGGCAGTAATGAATTGTTTGGAAAAAATAATGCATCCATATCATATTCTCCAACAAACATAACTAATAATTTTGGTATAAAATTTAAAAAATGAAATTGTGCCAATATATCTTTACAAATCATATAAAAAGCTAAGATATAACCAATCCAAATTAGAAAATAAACAGCAATAAATTTAAGAAATGTTCCATATACAGTTATAAATAAAAGACCATGTTTACCAAATTTAACACCATTCATAAAAACTAATAATAAAGATGTCCAAACAGATAATAGACCAATACCACCAGCCATCCATTGAACTGAACAACGAATTCCTGTTTCACGTGTACATTCATTTACATCTACCGAATACATGATGGCACTAATCTATTTAAAACAATATATTATTTTGAATATACATCGTTTCCTTTTCTTTTTGCCAGGCTCTTAGGAATAAAATAAATTCATTATACTATTCGAGATAAGTTTTCAGACTTTTGTTCTTTAATCTATCACGATAAGCAAAATGATGTTCATTCAGTAAATATCCAACAATAATTTGAATTTTCATTAGAATTTTTCTAAGTTCTAATATTAAACAAATTATTCACTCAAAAGACCAAAATGTCGGTCCAAAGGATGTTCTACAAGGCTCGAAATTCCTTTCATTAGTCCTCGTAAAAAAAAAGGTTTTATTTCTATGAATACTTGGTACACTCCATACACTTAGCAAAGTGTACTACATTTTACTGCAAATGCATGTCGCTAAGCACTATGGAGTATATTAACTTTACATAGGATTCCAGGTTTTTATGAAATTTAATGAGGATAATTCGAACCCAGACCGAAAATCAAACAATTGAACTAAAAGAACATTTCTGATTGATACTTACATGCATGTGTAATTCAATAAGGTGAATATAAAAGCTTCGAAAATATTTTTCTCTTTGCGCAAATATTTGAAAAAGTTCTTTTAATACACTACAACAAGATATAACCAATAAAATTAAACGAAAAATACGACATACAGGACTATTTCTAGCTGGTTTTTGAGGATCATTAGCTAATGTTACACATAAATCAAAACATGAATAATTAGCCATTTGATAATAATTTGTACCTTGATCAGCTGGTGTTGGTGAACCTAAAACAGTACCTGTATAAAGTGCAACAAATGTTGATTGACAACAAAGTATAATGAAATAAAGAAAATTTCCAAATAAATTAAATTTTAAATCAACGCATAAACGAACTAAACGATGATCATATACATCTTTAAAATCAGCTTTAGCAATTAAAGCTAAGAAATAAGGAAAAATAATTTTCATTTATGATAGAAAATATTTTTCATTACTTAATGGATGTTGTTGAAGCCAATTACTTGTTGAAAAATGTTTTGTTCGTCCAAATATACATGTTGTTTTCGTCGGTCGGGCATATAAGCAATCATCAACAATCGATAAATCAATTCCCTGATCACTAACAAATTGTTCTAATATAAGTGGTACTAATGGTACACATTCAGGTGTTGTTAACATACGTTGTATTGGTGTTTGATAAAAATGTGATGAATTTTCTTGAGCAAATGGCTCATTATAATGTTTTAAAAATTGTTTATATTCATAACGAAAATCATATTGTTCAATCGGTATATGTACACTGACAAATAATCGAACAATGTCTTTCTTTTTTAATAATATGGCATATTCTAACTATAAAAAAGGAAATAAACACTTGATAAAATTAAATGAATTACAAGATATTCCAAAAGTCTGCAGGGAAAGTTTACGTAAATGTCTTTTAAACAGTTCAAGCGATTTACATATATCTTTTTAATAATATTGTAGTATATTTTTTGAAATTCGAGTCACCTATTCTTGTGAAAGAAAAAATGCAAGTACAATTGGCATACAAACACGTCAGACATATATATTGTATTAGAAATGCTTTTGAATACTTTTGCAATATCATTATAGTAGTAAATGAACAATAACCTAAGAAACTTTCAAAATTACAGAAGACAAATCAATGAAGTTCATGATGCTTGTGAAAATGAACTAAGAACAAGTGTTCGGATCTCTGTAGCAGCCTGCTTCATTTCCTGAATAGCAGCAGACCGAATAATGACTTTATATCATCCAATGAAGTTATACAAAATACAATTTGTTGAACGACTTCACGAAGAACATTGAAAAGATCGAATTGAGATGATATCATTTTGATATCAATGTTTCGGTGAGTCAAATAATTTTTATCGAGGAAATCAAAATTTGATCACAATAAAAAGAATTTTTTCCTATAGATGCCTCATTTTTTAAGTCGTCGAAATCCGTCTCTTTATAGAATTTGATAAATAATTGATTTCTATGATAAAGTATAAAATCAATATTTAAAAAAAATTTTAAACATTCAAAACATAAAATTCATTATGGCTGTGATTTTCGTCAAATACTCTAATGAATTCCGGTCTTACTTGCTATTGTTCATCAGTTATTGTTAAATATTTTTTTGAAAATTATTAAAATACATGTCGAACATAAATCATCCTACTAAGGTAGCTGAATGAAGGAGACATTTGTAAATCAATTTTTAAAGAAGTTTCATAAAATTAAAATTTACGTCACCATTTGAAACTATTATTCTGCTAGGCTTGCTTCTACTGACGCAGTCAATATTATGCCTCTGATGTGCTTCTTGTCTCAAACGTTCGAAACTTTGATGAGTATCAAGGGATCTAAAAGTGCCTGAAGAGTCGAAAAAGAATGTCCAATAGGATATAGTTTTCGAGCGCCCGTTGCACTTATCGTGTACTTTTTAAAGTATACTTGGGAAAGATTTAATTGAATTCAAAATAAGAATTGATCACAGGAATAAACTTTTTGCAATATTTTTTTGAAGATTTCGAGAAGAATGGTTTTATTTATTTCAGTTGATGACAATTATTTTACACATTCGTTGTAAACAAAATAATATGAAATGAAACTCAAAAGAATATACTATAATATTATTTTAAAAAAAAAAGTAATTCAATCGCTCGACTTTCTCAGCGAATTTTTGAGACATTTTGCATATAAATCGAATAAAACAACACAATTTGAAGTATTTTATGAAAGTATATATAGATTGATTCAAAATGTATTTATCTCATTCATTTCAAGAGTCAATAATTTTTATATGAGTATTTAATATTTAAATAATGTAATACAAAAAAAACTAGAATCAACTTTCAAAATTATTATCCTTCTCTTAATAACGAAAGTAATTTGTATCGAACTATTAATTACTTTATATTCTGAAACAAATTCAAAACGAGATTAGATGAAGATGTTAGATCTTATAAGCTGATAGTATACAAATGTAAAATTTTAATTTGAAAACGCTTGGGTTCGATAATGAAATCTAACATCCATTCGATTTTACTAACGTTTAGATAAACTAAGTAGGTTAATGTATCGTGTCAATAAGAATCTTTCATGAATTGATATATTTCAGAGTGAGAATAATTCTCAATTATGATAACTAATTCTTAAAATTTTTCGACAATTGACGAAAATAGATGTATAATATATCGCAATGATATATATATCATAATTCGTACAATTCTGTTACCATATATTTTGTTATTTAAAAGTGTATTATTTACTCCTGAGTGAATAATCATCGAATGATAAATTGGAGATATTTTACGGCTTTCAATAGTCTCACATCGTTTAACATACTTTCTCATGTTAATAGACCTTTTTTTGTTTTTGTTCAGTAATAAAAAATAAAAATAATCTTACCAAATTAAAATATCGTTCATTGGTCTTCACTAATAAATGAATAATATAAGCAAACCGTTTTGGTTCTGAAACAAAAAATGTTAAAATATCTAATTGTTCTTTATCAATTGCATTTTTCATTGAACGAGCATCGATTAATTCTCGCATATCAATATTTGCTTCAAGCCAAGGTGATAAAACTATTTGCTTTATACATTTTAATTGACCTTTTTCTATAGCTATATCAAATGGAGTTTTGCCAGCAATATTTCTTTCAGTTATACGGCATAATGCCTAAAATTAAAAAAACAGTGTAGCATTTCGTGGCAATATAAATATTTCCTATTGAATGTACTAAGTTCAAGGTACCTGAAAGATTATCCTGCTATCAGTATGTAACAGAAATTTTTGAAATTTTTAGCAATTGACTTCAGAATGCTTCTAAGTAGTCAATCGACAAAGTTGTTGAAATTTTTTTCACACAATGCTGTAGAAACTGGATAAATATACTAGCATAGAATTGTGTAGCCGGTCGAGAATTTTCCAATTAGTCGATCTAGTCTTGACTTTCAAAAAATCTTTTGGACTAATGAAAACCGGGAAAAACTGTCCAATTTATTGAGTCACTATTAATCGGTTAATGTGAATGGCGTCGAAATACATTTATTCCCCTTTCTGCACTCAGGTTTTTACAAGTCTCTAAGAGGAAATATAATGTCATATTTTATTTATATCAACTAGGTTTTTCAAAGATGAATATATGAGATATTTCTATGTATAGAACAAAAAAGAGTCATTTACCCATTAAATGTTTGATAAATTCCAAATCTTAACTTTTTCACTCAGCCTTTACAGACAAACCTAACATTTCTCTTCGACAGATGATCCAATCCTAAATTTGAACTTTATCAAAACAATGTATGAGATAAGTTTAGCTCAAGTAACACAATTTCAATTGTGCTTCGTAAAAAATGAAATATATTTCGATTAAAAAAATAAATGAATACCTATAAAATATTTTTCGACCGATAAAAGTTGATGAAAACCGACCGATCCAGTCCGACCAGACTGGATCAGCTACAACTATGTTTCAATAATTACTTGTAGATAGTTGTAATTTACGAAAAGACGGGGGAAATTGATTAGAATAAGCTCTTTTCTGTCTTTTTTTATATGAGAATTATCTGTTCTAATTATATACTACTTGTTAGTCTCTTTCAACCTTCTATTATCTGTTAATCACTTTTAATCTGTTATTTCTTGTTAATCGATTTTAATCATACACACCGAAAATCAACACTTTTCTCGAGATTCGAACGCAATATCCCAACTTTTGATAATTTTTGTTTTGAATTGCTCTTGTTTAGAAATCATGAAATTGCCACCAAGTTAAAGTCTAGCAAATAAAGTAAAGGTGAAACTGCTAAGTAAACTGTTGCAAATAGAGATGGTGTAGTTTTATAAGAAATTGATTAATCTTGTAAAATATAATTCAATTCTGTGACATAACAAAATTAGGATAAGTTTAAAGGAATAGGCATACGATATAGACATAAGGATATAGATAGGTCTTATAGGTCTAAGGTATAAATATGTGTATGTAGGCTTGAGGGTACAACTTTAAGAGTATATATCTAAAGCTACATTTGTGAGATATATGCAAAAGTGCATATGTGTTATGATAAGGAAGTAGAGGTTTTCTGATATCTCTTGTTTCAGTTGAATACGATCGCAGACGTTTATTTACATGGAGATACAGTCGTAAACCCTAAAACGTAGTATCGCTTCTGTTGGAAGTACGGCCGTTTTACAGCACGAGTATTCACTGTAAAAGATTTACGTATGGCATCGTATACGACACGATGATATACGGCCGTAATATAGTGCATAGTAAAAAGTAAATTTATGGCTCGTGTACGGTCGTATTTTAGACGTTTACGTTTGTTTACCATATCTTAAATGTTCGATTACAACCGCTTCTGCTCATGATAATCCTCGACCTGGATTTCTGCTGAGCGAGCTCAGTCGACTTGTGTTCAGGATGGCGTGAGCGTAAGACACGGCCCTTTGTACTTCACTTACACATATTCAATATCAACGCCGGCCTATACATATTTCTTCTATTGATCCGAATAATTTGCTTCGGTGTACACTTTAATGATATTTACCAACTTCTTTATAGTGAATTGATAAAATTAAAACTGATTTTTAATGCAAATTAGGTTATCACTAAAATAATCAAGTTTTTCAATCAATTTAGGGATTCTAATCAATTTTAATTGAATGATCCATAAAAAAATGAAGGCTTCATACAAAACATGAGATCTGTATACCCATAGTCAAAAACAGTGTGGTTTCTTAGAAAAATTTCTGACTGGCAGCTGGATACTCGACCAAAATATTGTTACATAATGATAACAGGATACGTTTTCAAGCACCTAGCTGAAAAATGTCTTAGTACACGGATACTTTGAACTTAGTACATTTAGATGGTTAGTTACTTACAGTTATTCGATCATTAGTCGAGTTAAGTCGTTTACATAATGCTATAGCACGATGTAAAACAAAATCATTACAATATTCACATGCATAATGAAAGACACTAGAACCATTGATATCACTAACAATAATTGATCTTGGATCAGTTTCCATTAATAAAATAGCTGTAGATATTGAGCCAGCTGCAATAGCTGTTAATAATGGTGTTTGTCCTGTTTTATTCATTAACATACTAGCTTGTGAAGTTTCACTGATTAGTAAACGCATGATTTCGTCATGACCAAGACGAGCAGCTAAATGAAGAAGTGTTTGACCACGTAAATCTTGCAAAGTATTTGTTGCAATAAAAGCAGCTTGATTATCAATAGCAGATGTATATCTACCACTGTGTAATGAACTTCGTTTTGTTGGCATTGTAGTAGATCTAGATGGTGGTGCTTGAATAAAAAGTAGATCAGATTTAGGTTTTGGAGGATATGAGTATCTTTGATGACTTGTTGTTAATTGAGTTGAATTAGGCACTGGACGACGTGCATGAATAATTCGTGGTGCAAAACGAAGATTTTCTCTAGCTGATGCGTTATCATCAAAATCATTTTCCTCATCACGCGAGTCTTTTGGACTATCAATAGATGGCCCAGCTTGTAAATGTATTGCTCGATGTACTATCGATGGATTGGGTGATGGTGATAGAAAATTTCTTTGATGTAGTTGACTTGTCATAGAAGATAATGCTGATAGCATTGATGGTGATTTATTATTATCATCATCATCATCATCATCATTATTATTAGTTTGAGAATAAAATGAAAATGTTGTTGGTACGATTAAACTCATCGATATATGTTGTGATTTTTCTTTTAAAAGCTATAATAATGATGCACACGTTTCATAATACAAATTATAATATATATAGCGTGTCGATTGTGTTTGTATGTCTATTGAGAATAAGCGAGAAAAAAAGAAGAGAAGAACAAAGAAAAAAAAACGAAACCTTGGTCAATGTACATCATAGCAGCAAATAGATACAAACGATAAAAGACAAAAATATATACGACGAAAGGATCGGCTTACTAAATCATGTTTTTTTTTCAATGATACTTTGTTTTTCTTTGCTTTTCATTAGTAATAAGATAAAAAAGATTAAAATAAAATATAGTTAAATAATTATCTAATGGATTCGATCATATATTTATTTTGACTTGTTTTTCTGATTTTTTTTTTGTAGATTATATTTATTTTTAATTTCTATCAAAAAAAACTAATAATTATACACGAAAAAAAATTAGCATATGATTCCGTTTCAATTCATTAATTTTTCTTAAATGTGGATACCTGCTGTTGTATAGACCGATATACAGAGTGTTGCGAAAGTTTTGTGATCTTTAAAAAAAAAGCAATTTATTTCAAAAGAAAACAACATAATAAAATTACAAAATGATGTTTAAAAAGCTACATTAGAGTACTACTGAAATTAACCGTGTTCATCTATACTCAGTTCACCATCATGTTTTTCCATTGAATACACTTCGTCGAAAAAAAGAATCCATTGCTATCCCCACACACCATAAGTGATATCAAGTTTCTTTATCACTTTCTCGATTTATTAACACAATTCGTTGAAATAATTTTTGCACTATTCTTGACATTTGTGATGAATATGAGAACCAACCTCATCTTGTTGGATACTCCGATTTTGGTGTTCAAATAGCTGATCACCCTCGCTTTTATAAAATGGTGACAATTGATTCTAATAACTTTTGCCATTCAACCGTTCTCCTTCTTGAAAAAAAATATGGACGTGCGCATGTAGTTCATTCCACATTACATCCAATACAACACTATAATTAGCGGTGTCAATTTATCTTTACTTTCAATTTAATTTATACTTTAATTAAATACTCAGTAATTTATAATTTATTAAATTATAAATTAAATCAAAGTGTTCCATTTCTTTTTCATATTTCATCCCAGTCACATGAACAAAGGAAAGACGCGTTAAAATTTTAACGAAAATAAAATCGTAAGAAGTTGCACATGTAAATGCATTCATAACGTATTGGATTTTCGAATAGATATTTTAAAATAAATATAACCTACTGATAATTTATATTTATTTTACATGAGGGGTAAACTGCGGACTTATAAAGACTTCATGGAACTTCAGCATGACATCTGATGCAGAAATTATGGAACGAATGTCGATTCCTATTTCTCTTCAATAGAAAGGGGTTTGTGAAAAACATTTTTTACTAGTAGATAGAGAATTTTTTTCTTTTTTCAAAACATATATGACTTATTTGTATCATCCATTCACTGTTAAAGTAAATTGGCAGTTTTCGTAAAATTCAAAAAGAGGTACGAAATGTTGATCCCTACATCTATTTGGTAAACACGTTTTGGATGATATATTTTTCAAACAGTCGCTAGGATATTTTTCCCTCTTCGAAACAGTTTATTATTCAATGCCTACTAATTTCATTTTTGGGCACTCGTTGAATTGTTCTTGTAAGACAATGGTTAACTTGGTTTTTATGAACGCATTAAAACAATTTTGTACAGCGACAGTTAATCAAAATTAATTGTCGTTCCAGACTATGTTTGTGATGATTCATATAAAAATTCAGGTAAAAAAATCAGACGAAAATCGTACAAAACCTCCTCCTCTCAGAAATCTTATATTATGGGAAAATCTTTCAAAGGTCTTACAGTACGATTTAAGGTCAGATTTCTGAGACCACAATTTTTCGCACGATTTCATCTCATCCTACAAGAGCTTACATCTGATTTTTTACCTGAGATCGAAAGTTCCTTGCGCTAGTGTTCTCTGTTTACTCATCTCATTTAATCTACGGTTCCTTAACAAATATAAATCATCTACTGTTTCAATGCGGAGAACGTTTCTTATCAACTAATGGAAAAATACTTCTTTTGCGTAGAACATGTTTATCGAAGAGATATCAGGATTCATATGTCGTACTGTAATTTATAAGAAAAGTTCAGACTCATTTTGAGGTGCTTCACTTTGTTGTTACACTGCTTCATTGATTGACGTGCAACAAAAATAAATCTAAAGATATAATGTGTGTTTCAAAATCGAGCATTGCTTCTTATGTAATTTTTCTATTGGCAATAGTACCTGACCGAAGGAAAAGTCCTTCAAGTAAGGGCACATCTTATTCTCGACTTTTCAAAGTGCCTAAAAATAAAGTGGCACTCTACTCTCAAGTACGTTAAATAATAATTTCAAATAAAAAAAAAGTACAAGGTTTATCACTTCTTGTGAAGAAATGATGCATTTATTAAGAAAAAATAGCTAAAATCAAGCACAAACATTTTTTCTTTACTTCTCAGTATTAGCGTGAATGAAATGCGACAGTGAATTTCTATCAACCTCTTTGCGAAGTTGTATTAGTTAATCCTTTCTGAACAGAATTAGGGTGTGGGTGTGGGTGTGGGTGTAGGTGAGTGTGGGTGTGGGTGTGGATGGGGTTGTGTTGGTGCTGTTCTTATCTTAATCCACATCCAGACCCACCCACGCCCACACCCACACCCCACACCCACACCCACACCCACACCCACACCCCACACCCGCACCCACACCCACACCACACCCACACCCACCCGCGCCCACACCCACACCCACACCCACGCTCACACCCACACCC